>QNUK01000085.1:920000-955000 GCA_013621035.1 Clarias magur | reverse complement strand
ACTTCTGATGCAATTCAGAAATTCTTTAAAAAAAAAATTATACACAAGAGTAAGTATCTCTAAGACTCTCAGAAGTTCTGAATCGACCATTTTAGTAGCTAATCGTAGCAGGAATATAACTAGGTCTCCAGTGGATATTTGTGGATATTTCCTTTTTTAAAACCTGCCGCCTCCAACCTGTCTTTGGAGAACAATGAGGACTTTGTTGGTAATAAATAAAGTTATATTTTTATAGAGTATTAAAGTCACAGCAAAGACAGGCACAGATAAAAAGAGAAGGTTAGGAAAGTAAAGAGAATAATACAAAAACAAAAAAAAACAATAAAAAACAAAAAATACAAATGCATAAACAACAATAATAATAATAATAATAATAATAATTATTATTATTATTATTAAATTGGCACGATTCAAAAATAGGACACAATTTGATAGCAGAAAAGAAATTAATATTTACTGTATGTGGGAAAACAATCTAATGGACCGAACAGACTGAATGATACTAAGTAATAAACTTGCCATGTGGTGACATAGCTTACAGCAGGTTATGGTCGCTGAGCCGCTGGATGTCCTGGTGGTGCCCGGAAAATAATGTGGGCTTTATAGACAATTGGAAGACCTCTGAGGTCAAAGCTGGCCTGGTGTCCATTCCACGTCTTCATGTCCTCATTTCTTGTAGTATAGCGCATAGTCTCAGAAGAGGCCTAGTTAATCGGTGACGATCCAGAGCCCAGGCCAGGGAGCAGACAAACAGGCTAAACCAACCGTCTGCTAGCTGCACAGAGTCGTCACTCAGGGTTCATCATATTGAGACTACATAAACCTATTTATTTAGCCAAGCATTTTTGTAAATAGATTAACCTTAGGTAAAGGAGCAGATCTGGGGGACTCATGGACGTAGAGTATTCTGGTGAACTGCTATGTTTAGATGCTGTCCTCCCCACTCTCATTGATCACTCAGGTTTGTGGACGGTGGAGTGATTGGTTGCTTTACATCTCAGGGAGCCCTCATGTTTGTGTTTCCTTCTGGCTCTCCCTCCCTTTTAGTTATGCTGTTATAGTTACACACACAATGGGATGAGAACTCACAGGATTGGGACTAATGGGACTATTGGGAACTGGGAGTCCATAAGAAAACCACTGGTTAGTGAAACTAATCAGAAAAAAAAAGGCCTGAATTTGCTAGGGAGCATAAAGATTTGTCTTTGGAGCGACGGTTGAGTCCAGATTGACCCTATTCCACTGTAAGCAAACAGGGAAACAAATTCCACAAACCCTGATCCTGTACAGAAATCCATTCTGAAGTTCAGCGGAGACTCATACAGTACGAAGTTGCTGCACTAAACGTTATCTTTGGTACTTAGAACAATGAATACTGTGGTTATGATTTGTATTTAAAACAAATTTACCTTTTTCTTAATACAAGCCATATACGACTCTATATCTGGTTATCTGTAAACAACCGTGTTGTGAGCATGCACAGTTATTGGCATTACAGTACAGCCGTTGCCCAGATGCACCGAAAAAATGGCGTATTTTAGGAATTGTAAACAATGAGAATTGATCTAGAAAAAGCCATTTCCTAAGATAATTCACCAAAAAATTTACAAGAATTCAACTGCAAAATAAATTGTTAAATAAAACATAAAATCTGTTGACAGTAAAAGGTGTTTGTGGAACCGCCGTATAAGAACAATATCACCCTCGAGTTCGTATCAGAACTGCTGTGAAGCCTTCAGCACTTGGACAGCGCCCTCATGTCTATGACCATTTCCCAGCTGTGCTGATATTCAAGCACAACAGCACTTCCTCTTGTTTGATATTGCTTAAGTAATGTTGAGTACATGTTAAACTTTCATTCAAATTTGATGATAATTCTGAACTGAAAAACAGAATTTACATGAAAATAAGTTCGAACCATAACCATAAGCCATTAGTCATTTTGAGAAATATCCCATGTTCTCTGACTTGTGTGAGTTATTTTTTATTACTATTATTATTATTATTATTATTATTATTATTTATGAGAATTGTGGATCGCTTCTTAATAAAGAGCAGACTGATTACACGCTCTTGCATCCTGCCTCTAAGCACATGTTACGCCCACGAGCATTCAGCCACTTCTTTTCACACAAGCCTGTCAAGTGCCTCATAATGCCCGGAGGAGAGTGTTAAGACAAGCATGAAGAACCCTGAACGGATCACCTGACCTGAAATTTTCACTCTTCGTACGAACAGAAAGCGGACGCGCCCTACCGAGAGACCTCCGTACACAAAGCCGTCTCATCTGCCCTTCGCGATTATCATCCTGTCCTTACGGATGATAACCATTTGAGAAGACTGGGAGCTCTAGTTAGCATACCGCGCTAACATCTCGAAGTGTGCCAAGAACCGCTGCTGCCAAAGTGCTCATTTGAAGCCTCCTTTTATTTCCATTTCAATCGTTCGAGCTCGGAGGAGCAGCGTGAGGGTGGAGCAGAGCTTCCTCTAACTGCCAGCGTGGATTTGAGTCACTGTCGCCACGAAGCACCGGGGAATGCCGTCTCATGCTCATCCGCATCCTCGCTCCGGTTCATTCTTTTTTAACTTTGTGAAGCAACTTGTACTCACCTGAGGAAGTCGCTTGCTCCTGCTCCGTGTGCTGAACGTGGCTGCGACAACTTACACATGCACATACACTTCGACGAGACAGAAGACAAAACAAGCACTTTCGCTTCCAGCAGTAGAGAATAAACTGATACTTTGTTTTCCTGGTTAGGTAATCCTGTGAGGGCGACCATCATACACTAAAGAGATCAAAAATATAAAACCTGATTGTTTATGCAGCGACCTCATTTCCCCTCTCGTCTGATCCAACCACTCAGCATTCAGCATCAGCAGGATACTAATGACCGGCCTGGTATAGACCATGAGTGAGTTAATGAGTGCTCAGAGACTGGACTGCAAATTGAGAGACAAAAAAAGAAAGTTCTTCAGGAAGCTTGGACTACATTAAAAATACAAGGAAGTCAGCAAAATGTAAAGAAATGGGGAAAATGGGGGGTGGTGGGGGGGGGGGTCAATACTTTTGCAGAGTACTGTAAATCCACTCACGGTGGTTAATGATGGTTAATGGTTAATAATTTTGTCTAGTCACAGAGAGCGAGTGATTGTATTGTCTTGTATTTTCTTCAGGCAGTGTTAAAATCCATCTCCGACTGTAGGCTCCGACCCTCCCGAAAAAGAAAAAAAAAAACACAGTAGTTGGATACCAATGTACTGTACGCCGTCTCATTCCTCTGTCTGCTCAACCCATTTATATCGAAACGCTCTCTTTCGTAAAAACATTAACAAAACATCACATACAATGATTTCACACAACACCTACAGTCCACTGTAAAGAAAAAAAAAAAAAAAAAGGTTGATGCGATACATTTTTTTGTGCAAGTTAAGAAGATCAAAGCCATTGGTTATAAACGACCAAAACACAGTATTGGTGCTGATTTATTTATTTTTTTTTCTCATGTTATGCATATAATACAGAAAATGTGTGAGGCCAAAGAAGCCGCTTCTGAAGAGAGATGATTTTATATGTTCCCCAAAAATGGCCATAGTCTCACACCAAACTATAATTATTTAAAATGCAAATTCTTCATATTTCCTTATTACTATTCATTCTAAAATTGGTGCACGCTTCTAGAAGCATGACCTGTAGAAATGGCTGCATAAATGAAAGCATCCTGGTTTTTGTTAAAAGTTTAGAAAGCAAAAAAAAAAAAAAACCCTGTAGTGTCTGTAACCGTGTAGTGTCAAAATCATGTTGCAATGTCTTAACAATTTTGCCTTTTAGAATAAGGCACTTTTTTCAGGTTTATGTCTTTTCAAGTGGAATGTAAATCGGCCAAGTTTCATTTCATCTGAATGACAGTTAAGACCGTTGAAAGATTTGAATTAAAAAAAATAAAATAAAATAAAAAGTTACGGACACTACGGACATAAAAGGGCATGAAATTGTGTTTCTTTTTATCTGATAAAAATATAAACGTGTATATGGAACATGTACAAAACGATGCCTGGATCCGGAGATAAGAAGCGTTAAGTGTTGAATGTTAAGTGAAAAATGGTGTTGTACAGTATGATCCTATCTGAAAAGTCACTTTTTAGCACTAATACCATGTTTTCCCCTGCAAGCTAGTTATTAATTAATCAGCTTACTCACGTTCTTCGATTGGGCCGACTTTTTGTTCACAAGTTCTGTTCACATTTTGTAACTTTTCATTGTGAGTCAAAAGCAATGCGGTCAAACAGAACCAGGATTTTTAGACTATTCTTTAGTCACCGGCGCTATTCAGCTGCACACATCATTGGCTAGTGTTGCTGTGAAATACAACCATGCCACTCACGTCCCCCCATGTGTGGCTAATCTGCTTCCCTGGGATTCAAACTCATGATCTTGAGATAATCAGGCAAATGCCTTTTCTGTTGCCCCACTCAGAGGTCTGTGTACACAGTGAGACTGATCAAATCAGCCTGAGTGGTGCAACAGAAACGTTTTCACCTTTATCATCTGCTGATTGTGAGTTTAAGTCCCAGGTCGGCGATGCTGTTCACCAAGCAGTTGTCTAATCGCTCTGTTTGTTTAAATTAGATTTGACTATCAATGAACAATTAAGTAATGTGAACAGCACCTACAAAACCTTTAAACTCCAGTTGGGAAAACAAAAAAAATCTATTCCATTACTTTTTTTTTTTTCACACACACACACACATATCTCCCAACATCTTTGTTCTCTCAACTCTAAAATCAATCACTGCATTCTCATCAACCAGAATAGCAGGGGAAAAAAAAAGAGAAAGCGCCGATGATGAAAATGAAGGAAATATCGATATCAGTTTACACTTTGCGAAGCTCCTCGGCTGCGGGACACCAGCACGCTGACAAACGTCCAAGAGTAAATTACATTCCATTAACTGCTTTAGTGATCCATGAGCACTGAAACAGTGAGGTGGTGGGAGTGATTTCTGCAGCATGCTCAAGAAAATATAGAAGAAGAAAAAAAGAAGAAGAAAAAAAATAATAAACGTACAGTATGGATCAATTATGATCTGAATTGTAGATGTGTTTTAATGAAATAGTTCAGTTAGTACAGCATATTTCAAGGCTGTAAATGTTTCCTTTAGGTTTTTAAAAAAGACTTTCAGATTGTTCGGACTGTTTGGCGAAACCTGAACTTGAATCTGTGTATCAGTTGATGAAACCGGCAGGGATCGAGTTATTATTAGATCGTGATTATTGTGATTGTTTGTGGAGTTCGGATCGCTTTAATAAGCCTTTTGAACCGGCCTTATTCATAATTATTACTGAAACAGAGCACGTGGGCCAAATATATTGATCTGGCATCAACGGTGCTTTGAAGATATTCTGCAGAAATGTGGGTTTGGGGTTTAATACTGTAATAATGTGAGCAGTTTGTTTGTGCAGACTGAGGATTTCCCTGAAGACAATACTTAATCTGACCTCAAATAGTAAGGCTTTATTGCTTATTTATTTTTTATTGCTTGTATTTTAATAGTGATAATCATCATCATCATCATCATCATCATCATCATCATCTGAGACTGAATCTGCTTGGGAAATTTTTGACTGTAACTTGATTAACAGTTTGTAGCTTTCATCATTTAAAAAAAAAATAATATAGAAGTTTTGAGACCTAAGCATCATGTTCAGATTGTGCACATTATGTATTCTAGTATCAATTGTACAGTATGTACTGTTTATATATGATGCATTCTGAAATCTAAACATTTAAATTCATGAATAAAGATTATAAGGTTAGCAGTAGAGAGCTTGGAACAGCAGTAGTAGTAAGAAGTAAGCAGTAGAAGAAGTAGGAGTAGCAGTAGCAGTTGAGGAGTAGGAGTAGCAGCAGTAGTAGGAGTGCAAGTAGTGGTGAAGAGGTCTAATGACTAGCAGGAGTAGGAGGGGTAGCTGTCGAGATGTAGGAATAGCAAAAGTAGTTGCAGTAGTAGTAGTAGCAGTAGTAGTATCAGTAAGAGTAGAGAAGTAGGATTAGCAGCATTAGTAGAGGAATAGGAGTAGCAGTAGGGTTGCAGTAGAGAAAAAAGAATAACAGTGGCAGAAATAAGAGTAGCAATAACAGTAGGGAAGTAGGAGTAGCAGCAGTAGTAGGAGTAGTAGAGAAATAGCAGAAGTAGGAGCAGTAGCAGAGGTAGTAGGAGTAGGAGGAGGAGTAGGTGTAGAAGTAGGAGTAATAGTAGGAGTAGGAGTAGTAAGAGTAGGAGTAGCAGGAGTAACAGCAGTAGTAGGAGTAGTAGAGAAGTAGCAGTAATAGTAGGAGTAGCAGTAGCAGAAGTAGGAGCAATAGCAGAGGTAGTAGGAGTAGGAGGAGGAGTAGCAGAAGTAGGAGTAGCAGTATCAGAGGTAGGAGTAGTAGTAGAAGTAGGAGTAATAGTAGGAGTAGTAAGAGTAGGGGTAGCAGTAGCAGAAGTAGGAATAGCAGTAGCAGTAGCAGAAGTAGGAATAGCAGTAAAAAAGTAGGAATGGCTTTAGTAGAAGTAGTAGTAGGAGTACTAGAAGTAGGAGGAGTAGTAGAAGTAGTAGGAGTAGTAGTAGGAGTAGCAGTAGCAGAAGTAGGAATAGTAGTAGGAGTAGCAGTAGGAGTAGGAATAGCAGTAAAAAAAAAGTAGGAATAGCAGTAGAAGTAGGAGTAGCAGCAGTAGTAGGAGTAGTAGAGAAGTAGCAGAAGTAGGAGCAGTAGCAGAGGTAGTAGGAGTAGTAGGAGGAGTAGCAGTAGCAGAGGTAGGAGCAGTAGCAGAGGTAGTAGGAGGAGTAGCAGTAGCAGAAGGAGAAGTAGTAGGAGTAGTAGTAGAAGTAGGAGTAGCAATAGCAGAAGTAGGAGTAGCAGTATCAGAGGTAGGGGTAGTAGTAGGAGTAGGTGTAGAAGTAGAAGTAATAGTAGGAGTAGGCGTAGTAATAGTAGGAGTAGCAGTAGCAGAAGTAGGAGCAATAGCAGAGGGAGTAGGAGGAGGAGTAGCAGAAGTAGGAGTAGCAGTATCAGAGGTAGGAATAGTAGTAGGAGTAGCAGCAGTAGTAGTAGTAGGAGTAGCAGAAGTAGGAATAGCAGTAAAAAAGTAGTAGTAGGAGTAGCAGTAGCAGAAGTAGGAATAGTAGTAGGAGTAGGAGTAGGAATAGCAGTAAAAAAGTAGGAATAGTAGTAGAAGTAGGAGTAGAAGTAGGAGTAGTAGTAGGAGTAGGAGTAGAAGTAGGAGTAGTAATAGGAGTAGTAGTAGTAGGAGTAGCAGTAGTAGTAGGAGTAAGCAATAGGATTAGTGGTAATAGTAGCGAGTAGCAGTAGCCGTGGAGAAGTAGAAGTAGCAGTAGTAGTAGCAGTAGAAGTAGTGGTTGAAGTCGCAGTAATGTGTTCTGAATATGAATCTGATTCCTGGATTTATTTTTAGCCTCTTTTGTTTTGTTTTTTCTTAGATCTATACGGTGCATTAAGAGCTGAGCAGTGTTGATTATTTTCATCTTTTTAGCAATTTTGAAAGCTCACATCCCTCTCACACCTGTCAGAAGTCTATTTTTTTCCCCTCCACTGTCAGCGATTTTTACAGTAGCACCATTTCCCTTCCCGCAGCCCAGACCCCAGTGTGAGAGAGGAAGATCGATGAGCGGAGATATTAAACTGCTTTTTATCAGTGCGTCGTGTCAGCGGCAGCTTTATTTGCTCTTTCATCATGCCGTAACCCGGCGTGCTCGTGTGATGACGCGTTTATTCTAGAACACGGCGAGATCAAACGGCCCCGTGCATCCAGCACAAGGACGCATAAGCGCTGTGATAGGTGTGGGACCGGAGTAGTGTCTCGGCTCACGGTGATGGGGACAGAGGCGGAGGACGAGGGCTCTGCTCCTGTCTCTTTGACTAAGATCACGCGCACTGACATAAATGGGTCCCGCAAATATGCCACGCCGAGGTGTCTCTGGATGTGCCGCACTGACGCCCTTCTGAATCTCCTACCTGTCTCATCATCGTCTGAGCGGCTCCCGGTTCGTGTGCGAGTAACATAAGGAGGAGTCGGAAAAACCAGAAACATTTCATTAGAATCATTTTATTCATTTGTTAGTTTTTTTTTGTTGTTGTTGTTGTTCTTTCATATCTCTGTCTCTCTTCATCTCTCTTCTTCACACATGAATTATGATCATATGCTCATCAGGGTCGAACGATTTCCTGTAGATTTAGCTTGGATGCTTTTAAAGCCATCGATGCCTCACTGTGTTGTCGATATGGCGCAGAAGATGGAGGACTTGTTCCTCTGGAAGACATTTTCTCTCTGGAAGGACGGAATCAATGTGTCTCTCAAGACCTGTTCTCCTGTAAAGGTGGCACATAAACCAGTGAAGAGATGAGCAGTTAATGATAATGATTTTATTCCCGCTATAGGCTCCATCGATGAGCGGCAGGCGGCCTGTGGGACGTGCGAATGTCAGCGTGGTCGATGTAAAACTCCTTGCCTGGTTTCTTTATAGTTCGTCCTCTTTTACTTTTCACATTTTACCTCTTTTATATATATATATATATATATATATATACATGCACACACACTTTTTCATCTCCAGAAGGATCCGATCAATGTGAGCCTTGTCCTATTTCACTGGTACAGGAACAGGACAGTGTGTGCATATTGGAAAAATCCAAGCGGAAATATTTGAAAATGTCAAGCTTCAGCGTCCGGCTCAAAGACAAAAAAACGAATGTGCTGTTGCAGCATGGCATTTTCAGACTCCGACTCGTTCATTTTGTAAAATGTGCAAATTTTGCATGCTTGTCGAGCGTGAAAAATAAATCATATTATTACATATGATTATTATTATTATTATTATTATTTTCTTATTCACAAAAGAAAGTGCACAGTTATGTACAGTTTAAATATATGAACAACAGATATTGAATTCATATACTTTAGAGCTCACGCTGTATATTAGATATCACAAGAAACATAGTTAAAATCTTTTTATATTGCATTACATTTATTGCATTTGAGGTTGTAAATTGTTGCAGTTCCTCTAGAATCCTACAGGTGGTGCGCTCTAAACTATTCACACATTGGCAGGCAGCACAGCATCCCGTGTGGTAGGACTGGGTTAGTTTAGAATTGGAACAAATGCATTAAAAATATCTATAAATATCAGATTGGGATATTGATCACAGAATCACAATAAAAATCAAATCAGCACACGTGTATCATGATAATACAGTATGTTATCGCGTTTCCCCTGGTGATCCACATCCCTACTGGATATGCAGTTTAGTCAGGGACAACCTGATCATTACACAGTAAGATATACCTCATACTGTATTAACTTACACTTTTATAATTTTGATGATTTTGTAAAACTCCTTGGCAACAATGATAAAAGCGACCATTAATAAAAATGCTACATAAATAAAATTGCATGGAATTGAATATTCCTCAGAAGTAGGTTGAAGGAATTACACTTGTTTGTGCTCTTAGTTAAACTTTAGACTTTACGGCCCTGACTCTTGATCGGCACATGACCTCAGTGCTCCTCAGTGCTCCAGCTCTTGGCTTCGATCTCGCAGTCATGATCAGTGCCAAAGTTCTGGTTGTCGGTTGGTCTTTCTCTTCATAACTCCAATCATTACAGCTGCCTCTTTGGTTACGACCAGTTTTTTAAGCTTCTGACTCTTTGTAGTCTCAGTTTTTAAATTTTTTATCTTCTTATTACTGTTTAATATAACAGTTTTACACTTGAGATACATGGACCAGTCCAAGTTTTCAGAAGTCTAATTATTTATTAATCTTTATAGTTCTAACTCTTGAGGCTTTGGTCACATTTTTCACAATCTTTAGTCCTGGCTAGTTTTAATCTTTAAAGCGCTGAGTCAGGTCTGGTCGAGGTATATGTCACGGACAGGAAGATGCTACTGATCCCTAGATAGAGCTGTCATGGCCCTGACACTTCACCTCCAGAACCAGATGTGAGCTCTTGAGCTATTGGTAATTCCCAGGGCTCTAGATCAGTTTCCAGGTGTTAGATTATGATTTTTGTTAGTTACCTTGGTTGGTCCCAATCTTTAGGGCTCTAGTTCAGTTTCCAGGTGTTAGATTATGGTTTTTGTTAGTTACCTTGGTTGGTCCCAATCTTTAGGGCTCTAGTTCAGTTTCCAGATGTTAGATTATGATTTTTGTTAGTTTCCTTGGTTGGTCCTGATCTTTAGGGCTCTAGATCAGTTTCCAGATGTTAGATTATGATTTTTGTTTGTTACCTTGGTTGGTCCCAATCTTTAGGACTCTATTTCAGTTTCCAGATGTTAGATTATGATTTTTGTTAGTTACCTTGGTTGGGCCCAATCTTTAGGGCTCTAGATCAGTTTCCAGATGTTAGATTATGATTTTTGCTAGTTACCTTGGTTGGTCCCAATCTTTAGGGCTCTAGTTCAGTTTCCAGATGTTAGATTATGATTTTTGTTTGTTACCTTGGTTGGTCCCAATCTTTAGGACTCTAGTTCAGTTTCCAGATGTTAGATTATGATTTTTGTTAGTTACCTTGGTTGGTCCTGATCTTTAGGGCTCTAGTTCAGTTTCCAGATGTTAGATTATGGTTTTTGTTAGTTACCTTGGTTGGTCCCAATCTTTAGGGCTCTAGATCAGTTTCCAGATGTTAGATTATGGTTTTTGTTAGTTACCTTGGTTGGTCCTGATCTTTAGGGCTCTAGTTCAGTTTCCAGATGTTAGATTATTATTTTTGTTTGTTTCCTTGGTTGGTCCTGATCTTTAGGGCTCTAGTTCAGTTTCCAGATGTTAGATTATGATTTTTGTTAGTTACCTTGGTTGGTCCCCTAATCTAGGACTCTAGTTCAGTTTCAGATGTTAGATTATGATTTTTACAGTTCGTTGGTCCTGATCTTTAGGCTCTAGTTCGCCTGATGCTAGATTATGGTTTTTGTTAGTTACCTTGCTGTCCTAACTTAGGCTCTAGATCAGTTTCCAGATGTTAGATTATGGTTTTTGTTAGTTACCTTGGTTGGTCCTGATCTTTAGGGCTCTAGTTCAGTTTCCAGATGTTAGATTATTATTTTTGTTTGTTTCCTTGGTTGGTCCTGATCTTTAGGGCTCTAGTTCAGTTTCCAGATGTTAGATTATGATTTTTGTTAGTTACCTTGGTTGGTCCCAATCTTTAGGACTCTAGTTCAGTTTCCAGATGTTAGATTATGATTTTTGTTAGTTACCTTGGTTGGTCCTGATCTTTAGGGCTCTAGTTCAGTTTCCAGATGTTAGATTATGGTTTTTGTTAGTTACCTTGGTTGGTCCCAATCTTTAGGGCTCTAGATCAGTTTCCAGATGTTAGATTATGGTTTTTGTTAGTTACCTTGGTTGGTCCTGATCTTTAGGGCTCTAGTTCAGTTTCCAGATGTTAGATTATGATTTTTGTTAGTTACCTTGGTTGGTCCCAATCTTTAGGGCTCTATTTCAGTTTCCAGATGTTAGATTATGATTTTTGTTAGTTACCTTGGTTGGTCCCAATCTTTAGGGCTCTAGTTCAGTTTCCAGATGTTAGATTATGATTTTTGTTAGTTACCTTGGTTGGTCCCAATCTTTAGGGCTCTAGTTCAGTTTCCAGATGTTAGATTATGATTTTTGTTTGTTACCTTGGTTGGTCCCAATCTTTAGGACTCTAGTTCAGTTTCCAGATGTTAGATTATGATTTTTGTTTGTTACCTTGGTTGGTCCCGATCTTTAGGACTCTAGTTCAGTTTCCAGATGTTGGATTATGATTTTTGTTAGTTACCTTGGTTGGTCCTGATCTTTAGGGCTCTAGATCAGTTTCCAGATATTAGATTATGGTTTTTGTTAGTTACCTTGGTTGGTCCCAATCTTTAGGGCTCTAGATCAGTTTCCAGATGTTAGATTATGGTTTTTGTTAGTTACCTTGGTTGGTCCCAATCTTTAGGGCTCTAGATCAGTTTCCAGATGTTAGATTATGGTTTTTGTTAGTTACCTTGGTTGGTCCCAATCTTTAGGGCTCTAGTTCAGTTTCCAGATGTTACATTATGATTTTTGTTTGTTACCTTGGTTGGTCCCAATCTTTAGGACTCTAGTTCAGTTTCCAGATGTTAGATTATGATTTTTGTTAGTTACCTTGGTTGGTCCTGATCTTTAGGGCTCTAGTTCAGTTTCCAGATGTTAGATTATGATTTTTGTTTGTTTCCTTGGTTGGTCCTGATCTTTGGGGCTCTAGTTCAGTTTCCAGATGTTAGATTATGATTTTTGTTAGTTACCTTGGTTGGTCCCAATCTTTAGGGCTCTAGTTCAGTTTCCAGATGTTAGATTATGATTTTTGTTAGTTACCTTGGTTGGTCCCAATCTTTAGCGCTCTAGTTCAGTTTCCAGATGTTAGATTATGGTTTTTGTTTGTTCCCGGTCTTCATGACTGTGACCTTGGTTAGTTCCAATCTTGAGGGTTTATTCTTAGGCTTTAAGGCTCTAGCTCTTATTAACCTCAGTTTTTTGTTGGTATTTTTGCTTTTTGGAGTTATAACTCTTGGTTAGCACCAGTCTTTTACAATCAATTTTCTCCAGGTCTCTTGTTGATTGTAAGTTGTTAATGCTCAGACTCTTGATTAATCCCTGTCTTAGGAACTCTTTGTCAGATCAGGAAAACATTGTAAGCTTCACATGTTGGCTGTTTCATCACCTGTCCATTACCAATACCAATTAGGATACATTACATCCTCAGACCATGTCTTTGGACCAAGTTCATATGAATCATGATTATCCCCAGTTTTTGTTTGTGATTCTTTGTTAATCCAAATTCTGATAAGAACCATCACTCTGAATTTCGGTTAGTCCTTGATTTTGTGGATTTAACTTTTAATATAATCCCAAATTTTAGACTCTGTCTTTTCTTTAGTCAAAGTATGTTATATACTTGCAGTTCTACAGTACCACTGTCTAATATCAAGGCCCTGAGTGGCAAAATGTACAGATCTAAACATCTTAGACTTAGCCCTTAAAGCTCTGTGCTCTGGGTCTACTTGGTTATGAGTGCACGCCAGTGAAAGGAGGCTGACGCCAGCCCAGGATTGAAGATTTTCTCTGCACAATGCAATGTAATTTCCGCATAAAGTTCGATGGTGCAGAACCGAGCCAGACGGAAACGGAGGACGTGATGGCTGATTCTATTATGGCTGTGTATAATTGGACCAGCAGACCGAATTGCAAGGGAAGGTGTCGGAGTGAGAGGCATGCACTGCAGGATCTTGTTTATCATTTTGGCAATATTACAGTTTTATGTGAGATCTTTTTACATAATGGTGTCGAGTAATATCTCCACTAGTAGCTTGTTGTGATAAGTGACTTAGCACTGGGCGAGATTTGCGAGTGAAATATCACAATGATGGTACGAGTCGGTATTGATTCGGTATTGTGCAACAGTTTTAAGGAACAGAAGGATAAAAAAAAAAGATCGTGAGAGAGAAAATGAAATTCTTTTCACAATGTTTCAACATAAGTAATAAAATACATCTGTCTATTGTACTGAATAGTGTAAGATGTAATAAAGATGTAATAGAAATATAATAAAGATGTAATAAAGATGTACCCAACTGAAATAATTAGCATTTACATGTTAAAATTGTAAAAGTTTTTGCATTTGTTATGTTTTATTAATTTATTTATATATTCTTTGTACCTCCCTCCATGAATACATGCAGGCTGGAGATCTTAAACAAACACACAGGAGGCTTTGAAGTGTAAATGTGCATCTCAGGCGTGAGATGAGCATCGCTGCATCTGCCTGTCAAAAGAGCACCGCATCGGCGGAGAGCTTTCATTCCTCAAACTGACTCTTTACACGCCGCTTTCAAAGTTGGAGTAAAAAGAAAAATGATTTACTTTTTTTTTTTTTTTTTTTACAGAATTAAGCCCGGAGTGGATGCTTCGGGCATGGGCAATTCTTCTGTCACGAGTTATTCCGTCTTGAAACTCAATCATAAATTCTCTCGGCACATTCATAAACCACCTTGATTCCACAAAAGCGGGCCCATTCGATATGGTGTTTACGGCGACGGCTTTTTTTTTGTACAGCGATGTTCGGCTTTGTACTTCATGTATGGACGGAAACGTGATGAGGTTGTGCAACACTTAACAATAACACACTAAATGCTTTGGTCCTTTTTATACGACAGCAAACAACATGGGATTTACAAGTGGACTCTCCGGAGCGGCTTGTTTTTAAAGGTTAGCAAAGAAATTACTGATAATACGAGGGGCGTAAAAACCGATTGACATTTACAGGAGACTGTGAGCACGGTACGCGGGCGAGACTCTTAGCCGACATAAAGCATTTGAATGGTGCAAATGGTTTAAAGAAGAACGTACAGTATGTCCGTGACTGTTCACCAACACCACTTGCACGTTACAGGAATTGAGATGCGAGTTGTTGCCAACAGTCCTGACCTCGCTACAAGCCATTTCCACATGTTTGGGCAAAAACATTAAATGAGTTCCTGGGAGGCCGGTGTCTCAGACATGGATCAGGCTCTGGCGTACTGAGAAAACTTTCTACCTTCGTGGTATCCCGGCACTAGTGAAATGCTGGGAAAAGTCCTGCTTTGACTCGAACGTCCCATGTCTAATTAATAAATAGTGGGTTATCACTGTCGCCTTGCACCGTCTGGGTTGGGGTTGTGATTCTTGGCTCTTGTCTCTAGGATATAGGAACCGCCAGTTTATGACTGTCTGTGTAAGTGTGTGTCTGATGTATTGGCACCCCAACAATCCCTGGTGCCTACTGCCTCGTACCCTAAAGTCCATGCGGTAGGCATCAGGATCCCCAAGACCCAATATCCAGTATGAGCAATAGACGCATGGATGGATAAAATCTAATGACGCAATGATAAAATACAAATAATGAGATAATAAACTATAAGTAAGGATTAAAATATTTGGGTCACGATGTCATATGAAGGTACTGTAGTTAAAGGTGAGAAAGTATGTGAACTCTGAATTGCTTCTTCAGTTGTACTTCCAGTTGAACTGCTATAAAAATAATTTTAAAAAAAAAAGCCCAATGACATCATAGCAAGGGCTTGAAGTTTGTTTGTTAAAGTCTTGTCAATCATCAATTGTGTATTTATTTATTTATTTGCTTATGCACAGGTTTGTTTTTTGACTTAGACCTGAGACATCTTTCTGACACAAAGCATTATGTGCAAATCCATCCATCCATCCATCCATCCATCCAGGAACCTCTGTAGTCCAACTAGGGACGGTGGAGGCCAATGGTGACCATCGTTTTTATTCCCATTTCTACAACCTTGGTAGGACCTCCGGTCAACATTCACACACGTATTCCCACACTACGGGAACACCAGTGAGCCTAATCTGCATGTCTTTGGACTTCGGGAGGAAACCAGAGTTCCAGGAGGAAACCCACTATGAACATGCAAACTCCATGCACACAGACCATCGCACACACCGCGTGCATACGGATTCCCTGAACCTTTGACTACACCCTTACACCGCATCGTTCAATCAAAACAAACAGCAGTTTACTTATCGAAGAAGAACAGGATACTTTATATCCGTATACGGTTACAGCT
The DNA here is from genome assembly GCA_013621035.1 of Clarias magur. Classification (NCBI taxonomy): domain Eukaryota; kingdom Metazoa; phylum Chordata; class Actinopteri; order Siluriformes; family Clariidae; genus Clarias; species Clarias magur. Next base: position 939,374 of record QNUK01000085.1, on the reverse strand, counting down.
CATTGATGCGGATCGTCCTCCAAACAAGTTAGCTCCTGTTATCACTTGCGCTATCGCGGCGTTTCATGTTACAGAGCGACGCATACATACACAGACTCCTCCATCCAGGCAGAAGTCACGGCTGTACATCTGATTTATCCAGGGGACGGCACTGAAGGATCCTTCCTGAAATCTTAAATCGATGTCTGCGTATAGAAAACAGCACCATATCAACAATTCCACGTGTTAAAATCTGCATTTGTAACTGGCTACAATGGAAATGATCGTGGTATAGAATCAGTGTATTAATATAATCCTCAACACCATCAGCATCGCACTGTAATAAACGGCACAGTTAAAGCTGACGATCTTTTATATAGCAGCTTGCAGGAATGAAGAAACGTCTTTTATTTTTTAGGTTCGGACTGTCTGGGGCGACTAACAGATGCACACACACACACACACACACACACACACACACACACACACACACACACACACACATGCACAAAGGTGGGATAAAAGCCTGTCATTCATTATTTCTCTGCTTGCTTATACACACGAACACACACACTTCCAGTTGCAATCCATTTAATCATCTTTCCAAACAAGGGATGGAAAGATGTTGCAGACATACCCAACTAGAGGATGAAAGAGAGTCTGGGAGTGAAAGGAAAAAGGGAAAAGATGGATACGGACAAGAAGAGTAACTATTAGTCCTTTCGCTCTACATGAATCTCATCAGGAACAGAGAGCGCCACGTGAGTCCGGTCTGCGAGTGATCCTTTCACATGTAGAGCACAATTAGGTAAATGCACAGACTGGGGGGAAAAAAAAAAAAGGAGAAGTGAGGCTTTCATTTCCCCCCAAACACCGAGTGACACCTTCAAAGGAACAGACGTTAAAACGCTGTGGCTCTAGCGAGCCAAGCAGATGCGGCGTTGCACACGCCGCACATCTCCCCAGATCCAAAGCAAAGATAAATAACATCAAACAGACGTATGGGATTTTCATTTCCTTTCAAGATGAGGGTATTGATTTGATTTAAAGCGGTGCTTTGAGGCAGCACGCTGCCTGATGGCCAAAATATATTAGAAAGTTTTTATTATCATTATTATTATTTATTTATCTATTTATTTATTTATTTATTTATTTATTATCATATACACTGATCAGCCATTACATTAAACACACTTTGGTTTCAGGTTTCCCTGGTGCCACTGGTTCACCTCTGGCCCCTTGATGCATGACTCCACAAGAGGTGTGTGCTGTGGCATCTGCCCACAGGATGTTGTCAATGGATCCTTTCGGCGCCGTAGGTTATCGGGTGTGGCCTTCATGGATCAAACTTGTTTTTTTTCCGTTGTTTCCCATTGGTGCTTCAAGGAGTTTTGGCCTTGCTGGACCCATGCACCATGGGCTGTGGTGCACTGGATGTGTTGGTGCCTTTCAACTGTGACCAGCATTGACTTTTCTTCATGTTGAATTGTTTTTCCTGTAAGATCAGAGTGTAGTGTAGTGTACAGGTTAGCCTTTACTCGCCGTGGGCATGAGCGAGCCCTTGGTGCCCATGATCCAGTCACCGGTTTACGTCTACACTGGTACCTCAGTATACGAATGCCTTGGCTTATGAGCTGCCTTAAGAAATGAACTTTTGCAAGATATTGGCCTCTTGGCGAACCGAATGCGTGTACGTCCAGGAGCTGCTCGAAACATCTTTGCGTCCGTGAAAAGCCTACATACTGTTACATTACATGCATGTTTTCTTTCTGAGGTGAAGACATGGCACCATGGGTCCCAAGAATGTTAGCTCGGACGACAGCAAGAAGAAAAGGGAGGCGTTTTTCGTTTTGTTTTAAAGCAGCCGGTGCCAAGAGGAATCATAGATTAAAGTTAAGTAAGGTTTAATGTCTATTTATTTCATATTTTACTTAATTCACATGTCTTTTCTAAATGTTTTGATTGTTTTCATATGCAAAAAAACACATGATTATAGTGTTGGAAACTGGTAATATTAGTAATATCGTTGGGTTGTTGGAACGGATTATCTGCGTTTACATTATTCCTTATGGGAAAACGCGCTTTGCAATACGAGTCCTCGCCTTAAGAACTCGCCTCCGGAGCGGATTGAATTCATTTTAAGAGCGCAGAGGAACCGCTGCACTGTGCATACTTGATAATCAGTGTTAATGTGCTAATATTCTGAGGCTTTAGCACTATAGCTGATCAGTGTACACACTTCACTCAATGTTATTGAGGAGGTTCCTAAATGCAAACTCTTACACACGTTTCCACCAACCTGCCTCGACACTCCCTCGCTGCATTCGAGACTTACAGGCGGAGAGAGAGAGAGAGAGAGAGAGAGAGAGAGAGAGAGAAAACATCCCAAATACGTTTAGCTTTTTCGATTGCTAATCTGCTTGCGCTCATTAAAACGTGTCTGATCCGATCTCAAGCTTTCGGGCTCTCTCCTAAACACCAGAGCTCTTGTTTTTGCCTTGTGTGGTTTTTTATTTTTATTTTTTTTTTTTACTCAGGAATTCAAATTGGCCGTCTGCGGCGCGAGCTCGCCTCAGTCAAACAGGATTTGTCGACTCACTGCGTGCCAGGCTTTTCAAACCGACTCGTTTTAATTGGGTATTTATTATAAGATTTAGAGATTTTTACTTATGAATCAGTTTGTAGCGGTATGAATAATACATCGGCGGCATGCATAATGCAGAACAAATACGAACAATAACGGCAATGAAATTTTAATTCTGGTCTTTACAGTCATGTATTGTGCTGCTTAAACAGAAGCGTGACCCTCCATATTAAAAGCTGAATTAACCATTCATAATCGGCCTCGACTGCGAACGCATATTAGTTTTGCTAAACAATATTGTAGTCATAGAAATTCTTCTTTCAGCTCTCCGATTCTCTGTAACCTACTGTACTGTACATCCTGTATGAAAAGGGTGAATAAAGCTTTAAGAAATAACCCTAAAGGCGACAGTCGCCCTGTGGGCTCTAATGGCCGATCCCATTATTTTCTACAGTAATATCTTACGCGAGATGTTACATTATGAAAGGAGTCTCCAGTTTCGGCGTTTCAGAAACGTCTTCACGGCTGAGGACACCGCCATGTCCAGGTTCTCCTTTCGTGTGTAATCAATTTCGAAGATGTTTTAGTACCTGTCACGTTTCTGGGTGCGAGGCATAAACGCAAGAGGCTCCAGGTGGTTCAGGGAAACGATGTTTTATTGAATTATAAAATACAAAAAACATGGAAATAAACAGAAACCGATATACTTAGAATAAAACGAAACCAAAACACGAATAAAGACGAGACATCCACTTTAGACTTACTGTAACAAATGCAAGACCACAACCTAGAACTTAAACACACCTTTTATAATGAACTTAATGATCAACTCGGATCAGGTGCGCGCCCACGTGACCTGACCGAGTTGAGAACTGGGAAATGAAGTAAACAAAAGAACATCAAAAGAACTACACAAACTTGTCTAGAGGGCGCTTTGGCGCCCTCTAGGGGTTATCCCTGACATAACCCCCCCTCAAAGGGCGCAACTCCGAGGCGCCACAGGAGGTCCAGGGCATCCCCCCCAGGGTCCAACGTCCGCCCCTCTCATCCAGAGGCTGGCACCTATGTCCTGTGGGCCAGGTGGCTTTATGCCCCCGTTGAAGCAGGGCAGCGGAGATGGAGGAAGCTCGCCGTCCTCGTTGACGTAGGGCGGCGAAGGTAGTGGATGCTCGCCGTCCTCCTTGACACAGGGCGGAGGAAGAGGAGGAAGCTCGCTGTCCTCAGCGGCGCATGAAGGCGACGGCGGAGGAAGAGGAAGCTCCCTGTCCTCAGCGGCGCATGAAGGCGACGGCGGAGGAAGAGGAGGAAGCTCGCTATCCTCGGCGGCGTGTGACGGCGGCGGAGGAGGAAGCTCGCTGTCCTCGGCGGCGCATGAAGGCGACGGCAGAGGAAGAAGAGGCAGCTCGCTGTCCTCGGCGGCGCATGAAGGCGACGGCAGAGGAAGAGGCAGCTCGCTGTCCTCGGCGGCGCATGAAGGCGGCGGCGGAGGAAGAGGCAGCTCGCTGTCCTCGGCGGCGCATGAAGGCGGCGGCGGAGGAAGAGGAAGCTCGCTGTCCTCGGCGGCGCATGAAGGCGGCGGCGGAGGAAGAGGAAGCTCGCTATCCTCGGCGGCGCATGAAGGCGGAAGAAGAGGAAGCTCGCTGACCTCGGCGGCGCATGAACGGCAGGCGGCGGTAGGAGAGAAGCTCGCTGTCCTCGGCGCGCATTGAAGGCGACGGGCAGAAGAAGAGCATGGAGCTCGTGATCCCTTCAGCGCGCGCATGAAGCGCGGCGTTGAGGAAGAGGAAGCTCGCTGTCCTCGGCGGCGCATGAAGGCGGCGGCGGAGGAAGAGGAAGCTCGCTGTCCTCGGCGGCGCATGAAGGCGACGGCAGAGGAAGAGGAGGAAGCTCGCTGTCCTCAGCGGCGCATGAAGGCGACGGCGGAGGAAGAGGAAGCTCGCTGTCCTCGGTGGCGCATGAAGGCGACGGCAGAGGAAGAGGATGGAGCTCATGATCCTCAGCGACGCATGAAGGCGGCGGCGGAGGAAGAGGAGGAAGCTCGCTGTCCTCAGCGGCGCATGAAGGCGACGGCGGAGGAAGAGGAAGCTCGCTGTCCTCAGCGGCGCATGAAGGCGACGGCGGAGGAAGAGGAAGCTCGCTGTCCTCAGCGGCGCATGAAGGCGACGGCAGAGGAAGAGGATGGAGCTCATGATCCTCAGCGACGCATGAAGGCGGCGGCGGAGGAAGAGGAAGCTCGCTGTCCTCGCTGGCGCAGAAGGCGCTGGCGGAGGAAGAGGATGGAGCTCGCTTGACCTCGGCAGCGCGCAATAGACGGCGGCGGAGGAGGAAGCTCGCTGTCCTCGGCGGCGCATGAGGCGACGGCAGAGGAAGAGGATGGAGCTCGTGATCCTCGGCAGCGCATGAAGGCGGCGGCGGAGGAAGAGGAAGCTCGCTGTCCTCGGCGGCGCATGAAGGCGGAAGAAGAGGAAGCTCGCTGTCCTCGGCGGCGCATGAAGGCGACTGCGGAGGAAGAGGAAGCTCGCTGTCCTCGGCGGCGCATGACAACGGCGGCAGCTCGCTGTCGACGAAGCAGCTACGCGGCAGAATATAGAGCTCGCTGTCGTCGCCGCCGATGTGCGGCGGAAAAAGGAGCTCGTCTTCATCGTCGCCGCTGCTGAGCTCGCTTTCGTCGTCGACACTATATAGCAAATAGTATAGCTCGCCGCTGTCATCCTTGAAAGCTTTGTAGTAGAGCTCCCCGTCTTCGTCGTCGCTGTACGGCGGGAAAGGAGCTGGCAGGTCTGGACCTTCCTCGAGGCGCAGCTGCATCAGCATATCCTGGAGGTCAGCTACCTGCTCCTGCAGGTTACGGATGCGCCCTTCATTCTCTTCGGCGCTCCGCCCAACGCTGCTCCAGTCCAGCTGGGAGGCTGCTCCCGGCTGTGCATACCGCCCACACGCCGTTCCTTGTAGCCGCACGCTTTGGGGTGTCCTTTCACCCTGGTCACCGCCGCGTTTGGACCGCCTGGTCTCTGCACTCCGGCCGGTGCGGGGACTCATGTCACCCCGAGCTGCTCCACCTCTGAACGGCGTGCGCCGTATCGCCAGCCGGCAGCCATCCCAGTCTTGCTGCCGTCTCAGCTCCTCCTGCTCCTTCCTGTCCGGTTTTCTACTACGCCGCTTGGTTCTCCTCCTGCTCTCCGCGTCGGATTCCCAAGCTTCAAACATCGTTGCCCCCCCCAAAAGAATCTCCCGGGGGAAGGGCTCCTCTGCTATGCCTCTTTTACGGTCTTGCATTCTGTCACGTTTCTGGGTGCGAGGCATAACTGCAAGAGGCTCCAGGTGGTTCAGGGAAACGATGTTTTATTGAATTATAAACATAAAAACCAGGGAAATAAACGGAAACAGGTATACTTTAAATAAAACGAAACCAAAACACGAATAAAGACGAGACATCCACTTTAGACTTACTGTAACAAATGCAAGACCACAACCTAGAACTTAAACACACCTTTTATAATGAACTTAATGATCAACTCGGATCAGGTGCGCGCCCACGTGACCTGACCGAGTTGAGAACTGGGAAATGAAGTAAACAAAAGAACATCAAAAGAACTACACAAACTTGTCTAGAGGGCGCTTTGGCGCCCTCTAGGGGTTATCCCTGACAGTACCGGGTGTGCATCAGTTCACAGCCGAGGCCGTTACTGTAAATTCCGCATTAAATCATTACGTCGATTTTTCTCTTGCTTTCCAAAATATTATATGAATTATGCAACAGTTCTACAAACAATTATGTGTCCAAGATTATTGATGCAGTTTGTTAAGACTAGTGTACTAGTGTCAGGTTGAAGCCCACGTCTGTCTGTGTGTCTTTCTGTACCGCAGAACTCTAAGTTTCTAGCATTTCCAGATGCACATTTGGGTTCATTAACATAATGCAACGTTTAATCTTTTCATTACACGTTTACATTTTTATCATAATAAATACAATATATGTCTTTCTATGCGCAAAGTTAATTGATACGAGCAAAGATTTTGTTATTTTAAAGAATGAAGCACAGGTTGGTGAGAGAGACTCCTCTCTATGTTGCACTACATTACACCACTCCACCGCCTGATGAATTTTTTAACAGCTTTTTGCTCCTACATGTTCCTGGTGGCCTGGTGAAACAATAGCCTGCATGAAATGAGCCCTCGGGCGACGCCACCTCCATGTTCTGGAGCTCTGGTCATCGCCATCCTGGGAGGAGCCAAAACACTATCGCGACTAAGCGTTAAGAGAGTTGGAATGAATGGAAAATCTAGCTATGGAGACCAAAACCTTTCTTTTTCTTCTTCCCCGGCTGTAAACATCTTTATTTCTGTTGTAAAGTTGGACGTTTTCACACGGGGCTCTTTTACCACCACAATGAACCAGGTTCAATAGCGAACCTCCCAAGAACCGGCTTTGTTTATCCATAGACTAGAGAGTCACATGGAGTTCCGTAGACTCATTATGTCGCGGTATACGTCTGGGTACGTCTCCCAGGAATGCTAGTGATGGTGACTGGTGAAAGAACGGTGACTTTCATCATGGCTTCGCGGGCATCATGAGACGTTATAATGTGTATGAGCCCTAAGGCACGGCTTTAGAGGGGCTCAACAAAATAGAGGGCTTATGACACGGACGAGAAGACCTTTCAGTTTAGGGATAGCATGGGATTATTAATTAAGGAACTTAAAAGGAAGTAAACACTAAATAAACAGAACTCCAGCATCTACACGAGAACGGACGGGCTTCTGGAAACTAAAACTAAAACTAAATCTAAAGAATCTTTCGGGGCGTTCCTACTTAGATAGTTAATTTATTGCTTCGTCTCAGCTTGTCAGCTAATTAGCTGTCTTACTTAGCTAGCTATGTGTTGTTAATTCATGTTGTATGTACTATATTTAGCACCTCGGCCTTCGAGGAAAGTTGCTTTGTTTCTTTCACTTTGTACTGAACTGTATATGGTTGCAATGACGATAAAAGCCTACTTGACTTGACCTCATGTAATCCCATCCCCCAGCCCCTGACGTACTGTAAGAGGTTGTTTGTTCTAGCCCATCAAATAGTTTCTTTCTATCTCAGGGTTTGGTTTGAACTGGTTTGAAATTGGAATACCGGCCCTGAAATCCAGGAAGCCCCTAGTGGTCAATTTGTGAACTACGCCTTTTGGCTATTCCGCGGTGGACACGTTTTCCTGCACCAGAGCTCGTCCCGCTGAGTGTGACGCCGTTTTCGTACCATCAGCTCCTTTAACACGTCTTTTCTCAGCCTGGATAAAAGCGATCGCTGAAGGAAGAAATGTGAACGTAAGAAAGGTTGAAGAAAATCCTCTTCGCGGCCCTGACCGACCCGAGCCGATGAGACCCGCGCTCTTCTAATCAATGTCTCTGCTCTAATTGCTCCACTGGTTCTTGGTGCAAATCTATCTCATTCATCACCATCCTGTTGCAGATTTCTCCCTGAAGATTTCCACTTTTCCTCCGGGTACAAGGAGAGGTCTTCCTTCCCCGATTTTTCGAACAGAAAGATCCACAGCTCCGGGCGCACACCGAGGCATTAATAACACAATAGAAGAATTGTTTTGAAATCTCTTGGCTCTTCTTCTTCCATTTTTTTTTCTCCATTTGCCGCTGTTTATAATTCATGACAGACTATCAAAGCACCAGCGACTGAAAAGAAAACACATTTCGTGGCCAAATCGGATTTGTAATGTAAGAATATATATTTTAGCAGAACGCGCGTTCGATATGATCAGCGATCCGGCTGAGAATTTCCTCCGTTGTTTTGAAGCGGGATTTTTTTTTTTTTTATTCCTCCTGTATTTGAATCTAAGTTTTAAAGTCCTCCATTAAAGTTTCATGCACCGCTGTCCTCTTGTCTTAGTGTCACAGCTTTGAAGTTTGCCGGCACACCCTCCACCTGTCTCAAATGTTTTTTTCATGGTGTCCTAAAGCTTCGCTTTTATCGCACTTTTATTGCCCTGCTGCTGCAAACTTCCGGAGCGATCCACGTCTCGGTAACTCGGTAGATATTCAAATATTCATTCACGTTCAAGGATTGAAAACCAGACGCGCGGGATTTTTTTTTTTCTTCCCTGCATGCAAATGTATTCGATCAGCTGGCGTCAATCTGGAGCTATGAGTTTTAATCGCGCTGACGATAATAGAAGTCTATTTCATCCCAAATATTTTTTTCATGAATATTGCACAATCGCACACAAAGAGCAGATGAATTCGGTTTGGGACACTGTATGACTTTTTGCATTCTGTAAGCCTAAACTTTATGGATGAACTTGGCAATGCTTAGCAACATTAAGGGATGTGGCCTCTCACCTCCAGGGTCCGGGTTCGATTCCCTGCATGTTCTCCCCGTGCTTGGTGGGTTTCATCCGGGTTCTCTGGTTTCGGTGGACGTGGCAATAACTCCCAGAGCTTCTGTAACGTGAAACTTGGTGTTTTTGAATGATTGTGTGCACAGTTCTCACAGACAGAAGTGTCTCTTCTGTAAGTTGGTGACAAATTATCTGTTGATTTTCAAGGATCAGGAGCCACCTCGTCATTCATGGACATGCGGCCTACTTTAAAACGTTTTCACTGTTCACATGTTTTACTGCGGCTAAGAGTCTCCTTTTTAGTTAGATACTTTTTATTGTTTCAAAACATTAAGAAAAAATTTGTTACATATATACTGTATTAGTAAAAAAAAAACAGCAACCAAAGAACACCCACCCTACACATATGCAAAAATAAAATATAATTAATAATAAATAATAATAATAATAATAATAATACAGTGGAACCTCGGATTGCGAGTAACTCGGTTTACGAGTGTTCGGCAAGACGAGCAAAGATTTTTTATTAAATTTTGACTTGAAAAACGAGCGTGTCTTGGTTTACGAGTGCCGAGTACACTCTCTCGCCTTTACACCCCCCTGGCTTCCCCGGCTTCACACAGACACACACACTCTGCTCTACACATAAACTCTGCTCTGTCGCGATTCTTTTCAAAGGTAAGTTAGTTTTAGTTTTTTTGTTTTTTTTTACTTTACAGCAGTGAGTCCGTTAGTCTGCGCTCATGCGAGTGTTATTAGAGAGATTTCTTTTTCTCCCGTTAAAACAGTGTGTCCGTTGTGTGTGTGCGTTTGTTGTGAAACTTAAAAGACGAGGCGAGGGAAGGGGCTAATTCCACACACACACACACACACATACACACATAAATACACGGCGCTTGCGCACACAAACGGAAACACTTAACTGTTGGGTTTTATTTTAACTTTTTTTAAAGGTAAAGTGCAGGTTAATTTGCTTTATTTTCACTTTATATATTGTATTAATTATTATTGTAGTATTTATTTCTTTGGGCTGTGGAACGAATTATTTGAGTTTTCATTATTTCTTATGGGAAGATTTGATTTGGTTTGAGTGTTTTGGAATACGAGCACGCTACCGGAATGAATTGTGCTCGTAATCCAAGGTTCCATTGTAATTACAAATAAATAAATAAATAAATAAATAAATAATGAAAAAGGGCAATTTTGTAAAACACATTAAGACAATGACAGTTCAACACAATGAATTGCACTGAAAGTGAAAAATATATTAAAATAAGTCATAAACATAATTCACGCATTAACACAATCAACTCTCATTAAACACTTGAGTATGATCACATTATTTGGTGTTACTCAGTCTTACTTTTTACACTTTCATCCAAAAATCGAAGAAAGAAGTCCCAAATCTTGTAAAGTGTGTGCATTTTTTGTTCGATCGAGTAAGTTAGTCTTTCTATTGCTATACAAGAAGACAATCCAGAGTGACAGAGATGGACCATGAATGTTTTTCCAGTGAATGTCCCCTTGTCCAGTCCGCTCGTATATTGCTATACGATGTACATTTGTGACGGAATATTGATATTCACTCTTCAGTATGAGCTGCATTTATTTTCAACACCAATTTAACCCAGATTTCAGCTTTAATGTGAAACTCCTGAGTCATTTAATCCAAAATGAAACCATAAATAAAGACAAAGAAGAATTAGGACAAAAGAGTCACTGTGTGTCTTTGATGCTCCTTTGCACCTCTTCCTTTATTCTCGTCCTTTACATCTCTCACTTCTCAGGACACTCCTGCCACTGGGGTCCTGGGTAGTCAGTCCCAATTCCCCCCTAACACGACCCCCCCTGAAGCTGCATTAGTGAAGGATTTAGTGCATTAGGCCTAACTAGGAGGCGTTCTCACTGTTTACTCATGAGTTTGTCATAAAGTTTTGTCAGAGTGGCTTCATTTAAATCAGCCGTGTCCAGCAAATTTGCTAGAGATTAGCATTTATCAATATACAGATATGAGAACAACAACCAATTACACAATTACACACACTTTACAATGTATCAAATGACTAATCAATGTGGCACTCGCTGTGTGAGCCTTCACGGCCGCGTTTATACCTGTTGTAGTCTGTAACGCGCTTTTTATTCCCTCGACGCGCAATAAAAAAAATTGAGAACCAAATACAAGACATCTGAAAGTCAAACGCTGCATAATAACCTCTGACCCGACTTTACATAAGCCTCATGTAGAAGCTCGTGTCTAGGTTGATGTATCGGATAAACGGAAACGTTTCCATGGCTCACGTGTAGTTTATGACTCATAAAAAACCCGGAGAAATGTCTGCATGTCCATGAAGTTAAAACGCAAATGAAACTTCATCTGTCCGGTGAAGCCGCTGGAGGTACTGTAAACCCGTCCCTTCATCATGGCTGCTGCAGTAAAACATTTGGTCTTTTAAAACCGTGGCGCTTTCGAAGGCTGGAGCGGATTCTCTGTTTCTCTGTGCACATGGCTAAAGGCACCTAGGCTGTTCATTAAAAACAAAACAAAAAAAAAACATGCTCAGCCTCTCTGCCGTGCGATAAAGCAGGTTTATAGCATTGTGCTGCCTCACGCTGCTTTCTTCGCCCTGACGAATCACGTTTCCGCCAGGCAGGGTGTAACTCTTCAGCGCGGACAGCTCGGAGAGTCACGGCTCAAAGGTGTGACTCAAAGCCTCCTCTGTAAAGAGGGAGAAAAAAAAAAACAAAGATAAATAGACTTTTTTTTTTTCACTGGTTCATGAAGGAGCGTTGGATGATTCTGTCCAGACGGGATCGGAGAGTCCGGTTCTGTCTTGTCGATATCTGATCTAATGGCTGCTCGTGGAATCAGCAGGCGCCTCTTCTCTTCCTTACAGTCGGATGGGCCGCTTTGTCACTTTTTTTTTTTTTTTTTTTTTTGTTCTTCGGGTTGTAGGCAATTTCCTGTCTGGATGAAAAAAAAAAAACTGCCTCCGCACGCGAGCTCTAGGTCAATTCATGCTCTTTATTCTGTGCTGATTTTTACCGCACATTCTCCCCAGAGGTCAGCCGAGACGCCTCGGCTCCTGTTAGAGCGCGCGGCGCTCCGTTTATTTGCATTTCGGTGAGACACAGGTGTTCTTTTTAGATTAGCGTGCGCGCTGGTCCGTGCGGGGAAATAGCAGTAATCACATTAGCTGAATAGACACAGGGTTCTCTTCGCTTCTTATGAAATTACAGCCACTGAGGATCCTCAGCTACGCCTACCCCGACTCGAACTGACAGGGAGCTGTCTCTGGTCCTGCTTGATCTGACTGGGGATTCAGCATGGAGGTGATGGACGAGAAGCTGGAAAATGATGGGGGATTTCTCTGGGGAACCGCTGAGGCTTTTGCAGGAAAGTTTCGCCTCTGTTTCATTGGCTGACAGTTTTTTTATTTATTTTTTTTTTTTATTGTTTGTTTTTGTAATGGTTGTACTGGTTGAAAAGCTCAGTCACTCACCGTCTATACCGCTTTATCCTGCACGACGGGCACGTTGGGAACTCCAATCAGCCTAATCTGCATGTCTTTGGACTGTGGGAGGAGATTCACCAAGCACGGAGAGAACATGCAAACTCCGTGCGCACAGAGGCGGGAATCGAACCTGGAACCAGGAGGTTCAAGGCGACAGTGCTGATGAAAATGGAAAGGAATACTATAAGTAGCTTTAAAAGGCAGCGGTTTATTTCTTTATTTTTTATTTTTTTCATTATGTTCACAAGTAGCTTTCTAAAAGAAACTTGTTTAAAGTAAATCATTTCATATTATATATGAAGTCAAGCAAAATTCATCAGATTGCATCCTTTGCTGTTTTAAAAGTATTTTTCAGACCTAGGACTGATGAGACCCGCATTATACTGTACTATATCTTATCACAAGCTGAGATACAGACCAGCGCCAGAGGTTCGTGAATAGATCCGGCCGGGCGGCTGCGAGGAGTTGTTCAGCTCTCCTATCGTGTGTGTGTGTGTGTGTGTGTCATAGCATGAGCACAGAGTGGGTATATGATCCTCAGTAAAAACCAGCGGTCACTATCTGTCACAGAGCAGAGCTACTTCCCCTTATCTTATAACGCATAAGCCGACCGTACATACTGTACATAAGCTCTACGCCTGTCCGACATCACACCGTCGTTAGCCGCGCCTCGAGACCGTCCATCTGAAACGGGAGACCGTGTGCTGCTGCAGATATTGCTCTATCTATTACAGCCCTGTCTGCGGAAAAGGCAATCATTCTGAAAAATGAGAACGGCTTAATTGTATCGTCGCATACTTAGCTAGACCTGAGGCCAATTAAAGCTGGCACAGTCATCTCTCTCTCGCGCGAGCCGCTCTCGCTCCCAGCCACACAGCCGCGCTCCTGATGATGATGCCCGGCAGGCATTAACGAGTCAGAAATGACACGACGTGCTCATAAATTACAGAGTGTCTCATTATAAATTCCCATAATATCAAATTACATGCTTAAACGGAGTAAGGGTACGACGGCGCGAGTGAATCCTAAACTGGGTTTTCTTTAAGTGTTTCCGAACCCCAGGCGAATCCCGTCCCGACGTCCCTGCTTCAGCCGCTCAGCTAATCATCCAACACAAATTTGTTAGTCACTTCAGCTGTTCAAATCGGTCTTAGAGCTGATTTATTTATTTTATTTATTTTTTTTTTTTCATTTCCTGATGGAAGCATTCTGTTCACATCCTCAAAAAGCGGCGAGTCATACCGGTGCCAGCGGCGAATACGAGTTGTTAGCATGATAACGCAATGGGTTCTTTAAGCTAACGAGGACCTTTAACATAAAGTCGGCACTAAAAGAGTTTGTAGAAATGTTGGAGCTAAAAATAATCTGACGGTCTTTAATGTAATCAGTGATATTATTATATATTTCAGGTTCCAGAAATGGAAAAGGCGGCACGGTGGTGAAGTGTTTAGCACTGTCGCCTTGCACCGCCAGGGTCCCGTCTCTGTGTGCATGGAGTTTGCATGTTCTCCCCGTGCTTGGTGGGTTTCCTCTGGGTACGCCGGTTTCCTCCCACAGTCCAAAGACGTGTAGGTTAGGCTAATTGGCGTTCCCAAATTGTCCGTAGTGTGTGAATGAGAGAGTGTATGTGTGTGTGTGTCTGTGCCCTGCGATGGATTGGCACCCTGTCCAGGTTGTACCCTGCCATGTGCCCCAAGTCTCCTGGGATGGGCTCCAGGCCCCCCGTGACCCTGAATACAGGATTAAGCGGTATAGGTGATGAGTGAGTGAGAAAGGGAAAAGGTAGATCGGATAAAGATGGAGGATGAAGTATAGCCACACCCACATTAAGGGAAAACAGTGCTACGCTCGTCCCAAAAAGCGCTGAACGCTGTGACGTAATCTGGTGCATAACAGCTCATAGCGTCACCTTTGATTTAATTCATTTTACCAAAGTCTGTCCAGTCATTTTAGCATGATGCTGTGACAAAATCTGGCTGGACAGAAGGACAGACAGACAGACAGACAGACAGACAGACAGAAAATTTTCTGAGACTGGTTTCCATCGATGTATGTAAGATAATGATCTCACTTCTGACAATATACAGCCAAAATCTGTCTTTTTATTTAGGTAGATTAAAAATAGACCTTTAAAGTTTTTTTTTTTTGTCCATTAGATTTGATTCCGTGTCGTCACTTCAGCTCCTGGACAGCGCCGTATCAGCGCCCATGCGCTGAGACTTTAATAAAAGCAATTTCTCACACTGCCAGAAGTTACAGTATCTATAAGACATTTAGACAAGTTACCAAAGACTCCTATTTCTGCGCACCACAAGCTACCAAAATACAACTGGTCCAAAAAAAAAAAAAAAATCAAGAGAAGTATTTTAGACTGTACTGAGGCATTTCTGCTCAATACCAATATGTCTGCGAAAAAAATTCTCTAATAGAAAAAGCGGGAGAAAGTTCCGCGGAGACGTATACATCAGCGCTGAAGGCAATCACAGGCTCTGTCTGTTAAAGCTAAACAAGGCATTGATTTTTAAACATAAAAAAAAAAAAAATATCTCTTATAACCTTAAAACCTTAAGCCAGGAGTAAAACAAACAGCATGAACCTCCACTGCAGATCAGCCGATAACGTCGCTAAGGAACTACGCCGAGGAAACGATATTCTGGCCACATACGGTAATTAAGCTATTGTAGTAACATTTGTTACACTTAAGGCTTTGATGTATTTTGAATCGAAGTTGACCTCACATAAAGCAACGCAACAGTTGGTATGGCATGTCTGCAGCACTTTGGCACTTTGGAACAGTGTACTATGTTGCGTGCTCTAGTGTACTATGGTAAACTATTATGCGTACCAGAATATACCCCAGTCACCAAAGTGTTATTGTACACACGATACAGTAGGACTACCACGGTACCCACTGAAGTACGTATCCTGATAAAGTCCTAAAGTTGCTTGTGTACAACAATACTGTGGTGAATCCTTATGGAGTACCACAGTGGCCACTAAAGGTCAGCAGGCGTCTGATATGGTGCTATGTTTGTGCATACTGTAACATATTAGATATGCTAATACATACACTCACATACACGAAAGGATTATTAGGAACACCTGTTCAATTTCTCATTAATGCAATTATCCAATCAACCAATCACATGGCAGCTGCCTCAATGCATTTAGGGGTGTGGTCCTGGTCAAGACAATCTCCTGAACTCTAAACTGAATGTCAGAATGGGAAACAAAGGTGATTTCAGCAATTCTGAGCGCGGCATGGTTGTTGGTGCCAGTGAGTATTTCACAATCTGCTCAGTTACTGAGATTTTCACACACAACCATTTCTAGGGTTTAACAAAGAATGGTGTGAAAAGGGAAAGACATCCAGTATGCGGCAGTCCTGTGGGTGAAAATGCCTCGTTGATGCTAGAGGTCAGAGGAGAATGGGCCGACTGATGCAAGCTGATAGAAGAGCAACTTTGACTGAAATAACCACTCGTTACAACCGGGGTATGCAGCAAAGCATTCGTGAAGCCACAACACACACAACCTTGAGGCGGATGGGCTACAACAGCAGAAGACCCCACCGGGTACCACTAATCTCCACTACAAATAGGAAAAAGAGGCGACAATTTGCACGAGCTCACCAACATCGGACAGTTGAAGACTGGAAAAATGTCGTCTGGTCTGACGAGTCTCGATTTCTGTTGAGACATTCAAATGGTAGAGTCAGAATTTGGCGTAAACAGAATGAGAACATGGATCCATCATGCCTTGTCACCACTGTGCAGGCTGATGGTGGTGATGTAATGGTGTGGGGGATCTTTTCTTGGCACACTTTAAATGCATCGTTTAAATGCCACGGCCTACCTGAGCATTGTTTCTGACCATGTCCATCCCTTTATGACCACCATGTACCCATCCTCTGATGGCTACTTCCAGCAGGATAATGCACCATGTCACAAAGCTCGAATCATTTCAAATTGGTTTCTTGAACATGACGATGAGTTCACTGTACTAAAATGGCCCCCACAGTCACCAGATCTCAACCCAATAGAGCATCTTTGGGATGTGGTGGAACGGGAGCTTCATGCCCTGGATGTGCATCCCACAAATCTCCATCAACTGCAAGATGCTGTCCTATCAATATGGGCCAACGTTTCTAAAGAATGCTGTCAGCACCTTGTTGAATCAATGCCACGTAGAATTAAGGCAGTTCTGAAGGCGAAAGGGGGTCAAACTCCGTATTAGTATAGTGTTCCTAATAATCCTTTAGGTGAGTGTATCTATCTATCTATCTATCTATCTATCTATCTATATATATATATTTAAAACTAATTATTATTGTATATTATTATTATTATATTATTATATATGTACAGTGGAATGTATGTACCATAATACACACACACACTTGCGTCAGCCCAAATTTGTAAAATATAGATAACTGTATTTAAAAGCATACTGTATATGTGTACATATAACATTTATAATAATAATTGTGCTCTTTTATAATTATTATTATTGTGTGTATTTATTGTATTATGTTATAATTATTATGTACATATATATGTATATAATATATAATAATAATTATATAATAATAACTCAGGTAATGTAATATATATATAATATATATATGTTATTAATATTTTTATTATTATTATTATTATTATGTTATTATTATATATATACCCAGTGAACCATGTACCATAATACACACACACACACACACACACACTGCAGTAGTCAGCCAAAAAAAGAATTATATATATATATATATATATATATATGTATATATATATATATATAATACAAAGATATACTTAATGTATAGCAATAAAGTTTGTATTACATATTATATAATACATATATGACAGTGTTTTGGACATTTTTTTTGTCTGACTATATTTATATGTGTGTGTGTGTGTGTGTGTGTGTGTGTGTGTGTGTGTGTGTGTGTGTGTGTGTGTGTGTGTTATGGTACGTTGTTCCACCACTGTACATATTTTGGAGCAACAATAAATTTACTAAAGTGGTCCTGTGCTATTACTATACTCTATTATTGCACATGCATTGTTATATTATACCATTTCAGTGAACGAGTACCATGGTACTATAAAATACAAAAATACCAGGGTACTATACTATGGTAGAATTCCTTGGGTGATCTAAAAAAATCACTTGAAAATGGACCAGGAAGAAACCAAATGGAAGACCTTTGGATGTTGCTCGGATCTTCTTCAACTGGTTGCTCTGGTTCGAGACGTTCCACCTATAGAATGACTCCCAAAATGATAAATAAAAACAAATTCAGGTCATTTTATTCCACATGCCATATGAAAGTCATCCCGGCTCTCTAGCCTGTCACACTGAATAACAAATTTCACTTCATCCAACTTAAAAAATATTTTCTTGTATATGTATAAATATAAAAATCAGTATTTGAATAACTGTTCTATTCCTGGTCCTTTTTTCTTGTCTTTTCTTTTTTTTTTTAAAAAATCATCTTCCCATGTTCTTTTATCTCAGTGTGCACAGGCAGTTTTGTCAGCTAATTTAAGCATGCTGGTCAAGCCCATTCCAACCTGCACTTAGGATTCCCAGCAGTGGATCCGCGCTAACTGTTGGAGAAAGAGTAAGTGAAGCAAAACTCGCAGGAAAGGAGAGACAAAGAGAACGAAGGTCGGCTGGAGGTTAGCTGACTAGCCATGCCCCAGTGGTGGCTCCCTGAGTGGCATGAAATTGGGACACGAGCCTTGTCCATCCTTCAAACCGGCTCCAAAATGAGCTCCAGAACAGTCGTTCGAAAAAACCCAAGAGAACTGAACCCTGTCACCTCTTCCTGTTCGCGGGAAAAGTAGCCTTAAGTAAACTGAAGCTGGCCAGCGAACGTGAGGAGGAGGAAATGGAGCGATAGCCTCTAAGCCCCTGGATCTCTTTATCTCTGGATTCCTTGAATGACGAATTTGTAGGGTTGTCCTACATAATGACATCCAACCCAAAAAGAAAGGAAGAAACAAAATCCCGACAACATCACGCCACCATGTGTTTTATTCCTTCCTTAAGCGTCTAGTAACAACAGCTATGTGTGTTTTTTTTTTTTTCTCTCTTTTTCTCTTTTTTTTTTTTTTCCTCTCTTTCTTTTTTTCTCTCCTGGATAGGAGTGACTCAGTCGACATGCCGCCGCGTCTCCATTTCGTCTCCAGGCGTCTGGATGCTGTTACACCATTATTCTGATTCAGGAGCTTGTCATCACATCATCCTTATTATTAATAGAGTAATGATTCAATAACGAGTACAGTGGAGAAGGAGAACGCAAGGAGAGCAGCAATTAAACATGTAGGAAAAGTGACAGACACGAATTAGCAAATGTCATTAATATGCAGATCGCGCGCCGGCGTGTGCATGGGAAGTCTTCACGAGGCGATAATGCGGAACTTGTTTTGCTTTTCCGAAGCTACATCGGTTTCATCGATGTGAAAATGCGTTTGATGATAGCGATGATCGAAGACAGTTCTGGTGAGGATGAAAGGCAGACTCTGAGCTCCTGGTCCGGGGCTCTCAGTCTGAGCAGTCATGCAAATATATATAATAGAGGAGGGGAGCCGCTTGACGCTAGTAGCTACTCCTTTCTCCAGTGAGATCCGGATCCTTTCCAAAAGGTCTCAAAAATGATCTTCCGCCAGTAGGTCCCGTGCCAGCCGTGCCATGTCTTAAGAGCTTTCCAATACACACGGACTCCGAGGGTCACGGGTCCAGTCAAACTGTGCAAGCGACACAGTTTCGATGGAAAAATAGTCAGAGGAGAGGAGAGGTCAGAGAGTGTGCTGCTGTGTGCATGTTCACTGCGCAGGGGAAACCTCTCAAGCCCGACCTGTTCCACAAAGGAGCGCCGGAGTGTGAGCTTAGTCCAGGTGGGGAGATTTACTTCTTTGCCTTGCGTGAGAAAGAAACGTCGGCCAGGACTTGC
>QNUK01000085.1:830000-915000 GCA_013621035.1 Clarias magur | reverse complement strand
ACATTCTGGCCATCAGTCAATTCTTCCATCCACCCATCAATCCACTACTCCATCCATCCATCCATCCATCCATCCATCTGTCCATCTTCCTACCCAGCCTTTTATCCATCCATCCATTCATATACTCCCCCTGTCCATCCATCCATCCATCCGTCCATCCATCCATCCGTCTGTCTATCCATCCAACCACTAATCAGTCAATCTATCCATCCACCTACTGTACCCATCCTTCCATCCATCTGTCCCTCCATCCTTCCAGCCACCCATTTATTCTTCCACCCACCCATCGAACCATTCATCTATCCATATATTCACCCAGTCCATTCATTCATACATTCATACATTTACTCAGTCCGTCCATCCATCCATCCATCCATCTGTCTATCCATCCAACCATTCATTTATCTGTCCATCTATCCATCCACCTACCCTTTCTTCCATCCTTCTGTTCCTCCATCCTTCCAGCCATCCATTCATTCTTCCACCCTCCCATCTATTCATTCTTCCACCCTCCCATCCATCCATTCATCCATCTACCGATCCATCCATCCACCTGTCAACCCATCCAGCCTTTCATCCATCTGTCCATCTCTCCACCCACCTACCCATTCTTCTATCCATCTGTTCCTCCATCCTTCCAGCCATCCATTCATTCTTCCACCTTCCCATCCATCCATTCATCCATCTACCCATCCATCCATTTATCTATCCATCTAATCATAAAACCAACCAACTATATCATCCATCCGTTCATACTAGCTTTGTCACACTTACCTACTACACACACTTGCCTTACATCTTGCATACTTGCACACTTGCATGTTAGAATTCCACAGTATTGCACTCTTTTATAGTAGCAGTTAGTATACTTGAATACTAGCACATGTGCATGCTAGGATATTTGCACACTTGTACAATAAGAGGCATACTGGTTTACTAATGCTTACACACAATTCACATTTACTGTACATACTGATGTAATTGGACAGTCACATATTTATGTTATCACATCTTTGTACTTGCATACATTGCATACTAGTTTTGCACATGAGTTTTGTTTATGAGAAATACCAAAGCAGACAGGTCACATAAACCATTGCCATACTTGTCTGAACAAGCTTAAGACCAACACATTATCCTTACAGTATATGTAGCTACGTATTCGTCAACTCTTTGCTCCTTTCAGATCCTGGATTCTGTTCTCGTCTCTTTATTTCTGCTCCCCTTATCCTCCTGATGTCCCGACTCATATCTCCAGCCTGGTGGAACGGCTCTCTGAACGCAAAGAGCATTATGCATGAGCCCCAGAAGGTCTCCATGCTGTCACCCGTCTTCAACACTTCACGAGATGTCACCAGTTCACCCTTTAAAGACGATCCTCCATTTAGCCTCATACACATCAAAGCCCAGCCACTGCCAAGTTAATGAGGGTCGGTGTGGCGACCTGATGTTTATTCTCAGAACCTTTCCTTTTTTATGAATAGTTTCTTATGCTGTTATTTGGTTCCAAGTTCAGAGAGGGCGTACACAGTATATTAGGTCATCCTGAAGCAAAATGCTTTCACTCTCTGAAAGAGCCAGATAAGACCTACTGTACCAATGTTAAACCTCCTAAAGGGATCTAGACTCAATTTACAGATTTGCACCATCATAAAAAGGTAATTATACTGTACCTTTTAGGATACCAATGATGTGTCAAGACAGAGTTGACAAAAGAACCCAACGTCTTTACTAAATTAAAAGTGCAATTAGTAGAAAATGCAGTTTGCAGAAAATTATAAACTTGTTTTTGCCCCCCCGATTTTCTCCCTAATTTAGACGTGTCCAATTCCTCCCCGTCACTAGGGGGCTCCACATCAAGGCTACTACTACCACTCAGCCGGGAGACTATCAAAGACTATCACGTGTTTCCTCCGAACCACGTGCCGCCAGCCGACCGCATCTTTTCGAACTGCTCGCTCGCGCACCGTTGGGGGCGGCATAACACACTTGGAGGACAGCGCTATCCACTCCCTCCGCTGCGCGAGCTCACAGACGCCCCTGACTGGCTGTAGAACCGTGATTAATGTGGGAGCACCAAGTACCTCTCATCCCTCCCCTCTGAGAGAGCTCGGCCAATCAGCTCTCTCTAGACCTCCGGCTTCGAGAGGTTACAGCGTCATCCGGGAATCGAACTCGCGATCTCCAGATGATAGGGCGAGCGCTTTAACCACTGCGCCACTCGGAGGCAAAATTATAAACTTTTTATAGAGATTACAAAAAAGAAAGGAAACGCAGTCTGTGGTCCCAGATCCCACAATGATGTGTTGCCTCTTTCATCGTTGAAAATTGGGAAAACGTTAGCTAAGCCGATCTAACAACAGCTTTATTAGACGTCTTTTCTTGGTGTGTTAAATGACTGATGTCTAATGGAAAAGAAACTGGCGAGTGAAAATCAAGGAATCAAATTGAGACAATCTGACCTATATAAGGGCGTGCATTTTTTAACCTGATTAGACGGACCAGGTTTGCCTGAGGGTACGTTTACATTGTTTGTATTCTAAGGAGGAAGAGCATTGACCTGTTAATGCATTATAATTGCAATCATTTAATAGGTTATTGAACATTTTAGGGGGCTGGCAGGTCAGTGCAATGGATAGCTACCTCCAACCCATGTTCTGCGGGTTAATATCTTTATGTGTCTGCTTGGTCTTTCCTCCACGTTCTCCAGTTTCCTCACCCCTCCATTGGGTGGCGACTCTAACACGACCCTGGGTATGAACGTGCCTGTACGGCATCTTGAGATGGAATGACATCCCATCCAGCATGTGTTCTCAGAATGGTCCCTGGATCCACAGGAACCCTGACTGAGATAAAGCGTTTACCAAAAATCAATCCGAATTTCATAGGCACCCATGAGGACTCGACAGCCCCAGATGTCCCAAGCCATATCATACTGTATCGCATACTTGTTGTCTATATTCCCATTAAAACTGTGTGGGCAATCCATGCTTTCTCAGCAATGTCCTGTAGATCCATGGCTACAAAGACCTCTGTGTTTTTATTCCTGAAAGACCTGGTGTTTGGTATGCCAGACATGCACCTTTCCCCCTTCCGTCCAAAAGTCAGAGCGTTGCTTAGAATTCATGAAGGATGAAGTTCTCTCTTGCAGGTTCAGACAAATATTGGTTAAGCCACTTGAAGGTTGCTTATGGTAATCCAACTGGTGTGTGATAGGTTGCTTAACATTCTCGTCGCTAATCCTCCACTGCTTCCTCCACAAGGTTAATTAGTTGCAGGCCTCCCGAGAGCCCGTAAGCGATGGGGACTTAAGATAGAGGAAGAGGTGCTTCCACACAAGAAAACAAGGTTAATAGGACACTCTGAGCTTACGAGTTATTTTCACACGTGTGTTGCTCACCTTTTCGCTCGCTCAGCATGTTGCTGAAATGGGAAGAAGAAGAAGAAGAAGAAAAACTCACAAAAAAATAAATAGATTGCATTCAGGCCAAACTTACCATACAATGCAAACCCAAATAGCTGGTTTTATGATGGATGTTGGTTGTTGTCAGTATCAGAGCTCCAGTGTCCCCAGTTTGATCCTGTGGATTTCCCACTTTAATTCTGGGATCATCCTTGGATCCATCACAACCCTGACCAAGATAAATGTACAATCAAATACATGCTTATTGTTAGACTTAAATCCTCTACGAAATGTATAGTTTTGACCTCGGCCCACCCCAAACTTCATCAAGCACGAGGTGCATATACATGGACATCCTGATAAATTCTCCAAGTGTCTATGCTGTCTGATCTGAAGTGGATCCTGTGCAGAAGCAATTTGACTGGCAAAAACATTCAAGGAAGCCATTTGTAGCATCATTGAAAACCAATTACTTGAATGGCGCCTTTTAAACAGTTGTTATTGAACCGACTATTTGATAGACAGTTTTTTTTTTTTTCTTCCCCCAAATGGCTTTGTTGTGTTATTACATCTGAACAAAAGGCAACTGGGAAATTAAGGTTTATTCCACCTTTTCGGTAGTTAAGTTGGCTAGAGCGTACTACAGCAAGGCAATAACGCAAAAACACAAACACCTGGCCACGTCCAGCAAATGTTGTGCATGTGTAAATCAGCCTGTGTTATAAAGGTCCAGCGATTGGTTAAGAAGGGAGATTTGATTTTTCTTACCTCTTACAACAGCAGGACTCAGCTTCAGATTTGAAGAAAGTAAGGAGTAGTATGGTCATGATCATTTTCATTTCAGAATAGACTGTAGATCATATTATCAGCAACTGAGACGAGTGCTTTGTTGGAGTGGATTTCAGAGAGACGAGGGTTTTTGAGACTCGCCTACAGTAATTCACACAATATGGCTGGATATACTGTATGCATAACATTCCTACTGTTACCCGGTATATAGATTCAGATTTCTAAAGATGTATTAGTCAAGATTATGCATTAGACCCTAAAAGCAGCCCACCAGAAGGCACTCCGTAATTACAAAACAATAAGTGCACATTCCTAATAATTAGTTCATGGCAGGAGCTGTTGAGTAGGCGAGAGCTGCAAGGTTGAATGCTCATCAGAAAGGAAAACAGGCTCAAAGAGATTTTACGGGGTGAGAGGTGTCGGGTTTATTAGAATATATATATATATATTCTTTTTAAACAGTCAGACCAGAGAGCTGTTCATTAAACTTGGACTGTCGAATTGTCCAATCGGATCGTTCGGAAGAGTGATGCCCTCGTTCTTATAAATGATCAATATATCAAATTATCGACAGCTCGGTCTCGAGGGCTTGTGAGGACGAAACGGATAAAAAGTTGTCTTGTATTTTGTTTACCAACAGAGGTGCGTAGAGCGGCCCAAAAATGTACTCAAGTAAGAGTAGCTGTGCTACTGTATAATAATATAACTCAAGTAGAAGTAAAAAGTGGTCATCCAGAATATTACTCAAGTAAGAGTAAAAAGGTATTTGCTGGAAAGACACCTCAAGTACTGTTCCACTCATATATTCTTTTGAAATGATATACATGTATATATATATATACATGCTAAACATGCTTTGTATATGATGCCAGTGATGCAATCATATTTTTTTTTATGCATAGATACATAAAAATGTACAACACGTGTGTTGGCGTTTATATTCTATATGTATACAGTATATTCTTATAATATATAGTATTCTATATATATATATATATATATATATATATATATATATATATACACTTATATATTCGTAGACTCTAAAGTAACATTATATGTACAATTAAAGTTATATCACACAAATATGAAAAAAGCATTCTATAATCACGGCAAGAAGTAGCAGTCTGGATTTATGGGTGTTCCGCGAGAGTAGAGAAAGATGCGGAAACTTTTGTTTGAGAATGTGCAGCGAGCGTACTGTATGTAACACCGGCTGAAGACCTGATTGGTCAAAACGGAGTCATGTGATTGTTGTTGCCGCGTCTGATTGGTGAAACAGTCGTGCGGTAGATCCACCGGCTGCATGCGCAGAATAAACGGTTAGAAAAGTAACGAGTCGAGTGGAGCGGAGCCGAATGTGGCGGAGTACGAGTAGCGTTTCTTCTTCACGAACCTACTCAAGTAAAAGTAAAAAGTATAGTGAAACATGGTAAAACTACTCACAGAAGTACATTCCTTCCAAAACGTTACTCAAGTAAATGAAACGGAGTAAATGTGACTCGTTACTACCCACCTCTGCTTACCAAAGTCTTATCGTTGCCATGGTGACAGGTTTTCTATTAGGAATCATTTGTTTAAGATTTGTGGAAGAAGCTCCGACAGTCAGAGGTAAAGCGGTAACTTTCAGATTTCTGAACTAGGCAGATGCTCCACGATATTAAACGGATTAACAGTATAACGTTTTGTTCTTTGTTAAATCTTGCACTTGCTGACAAACTGCTGTAGAATTGGGTGCCTTACCAAAAAAAAAAATAAATAAATAAAAAATACAGAATTAATATTCTTGATGATTCTTAGTCGACAATGTGATGTCACATGCCTTGGCTACTTGGCTACACAGTAGCTATGAAACGTTACAATCTACTTACGATGGCGTGTTAAGACACTACTTCAAAGTGTGTGAAATTCATGCTGAACCATCACTGTCTATGCACTAACATTATTTTCCAACGAAGTGCTGTACCTATGATACGGTACTTAACAGATAGGGTTAAGGGCCTTGCTCAAGGGCCCAACAAAGGCAACCTGGTGGAACTTCAGATCAATAACTCAGTGCCTCTGAGTTACTGAGCCTTAATCTATCGACATACTATCTCTCTTTTCAAAGTTTATATAGGAAGGTAGTAGAAGTCATTTGTGTAAATATCGTGTATACGGTGTGTAAGATGTCCAACAGCTGTGAGAATGAATAAATATACATGGGCAATTCATTCCTCAACAGCAACGAGAAGGTCGACAATACCCCTTTAGTGCGCGGGGCTGGATTTAGCCATTTTAGCTGATTTGCTCCACCCCCTTTGCTCCACCCCCTGTAAGCGCTCCGGTAGTGACAGCGCAAAGCTAAACAAATCAGGCCTCCGAGTGGCGCAGTGGTTAAAGCGCTCGCCCTATCATCCGGAGATCGCTAGTTTGAATCCCGGGTGGTGCTGTAACCTCTCGCAGCCGGAGGTCTAGAGAGAGCTGATTGGCCGAGCTCTCTCAGAGAGGAGGGACGAGAGGTACTTAGTGCTCCGACATTAATCACGGCTCTACAGCCAGTCAGGAGCGGATAGCGCTGTCCTCAGAGTGTGTTACGCCGCCCCCAACGGTGCTCGAGCGAGCAGTTCGAAAAGATGCGGTCACGTGGTTTGGAGGAAACACGCCATAGTCTTCGGCCCTCCCGGCTGAGTGGTAGTAGTAGCCTTAATGTGGAGCCCCCTAGTGACGGGGAGGAATTGGACACGACTAAATTAGGGAGAAAAATCGGGGGAAAATCAAAAAAAAAAAAAAAGCTAAACAAGTCAACGCTACACTGTAAACCCTAATGCTCAAAGTAATTAAACATACTGAGTACTGCTAACTTAAACAATTCCGATTCGTTCAAACGAATCGACCTTGATGAGTATTTAAAACTTTTTGGTATTTACACCAAGTTTGTAGTTTCAAGTTCGCTGAACAAATTTGATATTTGAAGCCTCAGTAACTGTCTCGTTAAAGTTCCACCAACTTCAAATCTTTCAGCCTGGCGATTTTGTGCCTGACGTCATCAATGCACACGCAAACTGCCATGCGAAAGGGCCGGGTTCGATTCCCAGCCACTGGATGAAGTGCCTGTCCCAAGGCCAGAGACAAACGGGAGGGTTGTGTTCAGAAGGGCATCTGGCGTAAGAACATGCGACAAAAAACTTTTTGTTTGTTAAAAACATACAGCTCTAAATCTTTGGAATCTAAAACCGACTGGAGCGCTGCAAGCGTGTAGGCAGTGTGTCGGTCCAAACCAACCGGCTGTCCCCTGTTCGCCTCGCTGCCTCTGTTCGCTGCCCTCAGTCGAGGTGAACGATGCACTTAGCTTAGAGAGGAAAAGTGCAGTTTTTAAAAAGAAAAGAAAGATTACATATCCTGACATTGAATCACTTTTAAAATCTCAAGGAGACTGCGTCTCCGCTCTGGCCCTGTCTGTCATGAAGACATTTAGTCAGAGCGATTAACCACTTTCGTGCGACAGCACAGAGCTAAGTGTCACCCTGTCTCTCTCGCTCGAGTGTATTGAATATCTAAGTCATGTGATCCATCTTTCTGCGTGCCTGTGCGTATGTGTTTGTGTTTTTCCCCCCGCTATCATTTTAGATTTGATTGCCTGCCTGTTTTGCAGCTATTATATATTATTATAACTGCTATTATACATTATTAAATATGACAGCAGATCTGAAAGGAGTCCCAGATGCAAGTCGAGATAGATTCGTTATCGTATCCACAGTAACATGGAACAAACTGCATGACTCTGAATTTAATTCTGCATTAGTCAAATAAAATCACGTTACCTATCAGTGTTTCGTTCGAGATCCTGTTCGCAATTCCACACAGCTGGTCGACAACTGCAAACAGGACTTGGTTTTCTTCTCGCCAGATTCGTGGAGTGCGCGACTAATAGTTGTCCTGTGTACAGATTCTCCCACCTGAGCTGTGGATCTCTGCAGCTCCTCCGGAGTTACCCTGGGCCTCTTGGCTGCTTCTCTGATTAATGCTCTCATTGCCCGGCCTGTCAGTTTACAGTAGGTGGACGTCCATGTCTTGGTAGGTTCGCGGTTGTGTCGTACTCTTTCCATTTTCGGATGATGGATCGAACAGAGCTCCGTGAGATGTTCAAAGCTTGAGATCATTTGTTTTATTTCCTAACTCTGCTTTAAACTTCTCCCCACCTTTAATCCTGACCTTTCTGGTGTGTTCCTTGGGCTTCGTGATGCTGTTTGTTCTCTAATGTTCTCTTACAAACCTCTGAGGGCTTTACAGGACAGCTGTATTTACTCACTCACTCATCGTCTATATCACTTTACCCTATAAACAGGGTCGAAGGGGCCTGGAGCCTATCCCAGGAGACCTGGGGCACGAGGCGGGGCACACCCTGGAACGGGGCGCCAATCCATCGTAGGCCACACGCTCACGCGCTCGTTCACACACTACGGGCAATTTGGGAACACCAATTAGCCTAGTCTGCATGTCTTTGGACTGTGGGAGGAAACCCACCAAGGACGGGGAGAGCATGTACACTCCATGCACGCAGGACCCCGAGGCGGGAATCGAACCTGGTCCCTGGAGGTGGAAAGGCAGCGGTGCTACTGAGATTGAATTACACACAGGTGGATTCTATTTGCTAATAAGGTGACTTCTGATTTTAGTCAGGGGTATCAGAGTAAAGGGAGCTGGATACGAATGCAAAGCACAATTTTCAGATTTTTATTTGTCAAAAATTTGGGAAGCCATTTCTCATTTTCCTTCCACGTCACGATTATGTACCACTTTGGGTTGGTCTACCACATAAAAAGGGGCAGTGGTGGCTAAGAGGGATAAGGCACTGCGTTACTGATCGGAAGATCGGCGGTTCGATTCCCAGCTTAGCCAGGTTGCCATTGTTGGGCCCTTGAGCAAAGCCCTTAACCCTAACTGCTCCAGGGGCGCTGTACCATGGCTGACCCTGCACTCTGACCCCAGTTACACTGGGATATGCAAAGAAGGAATTTCACTGTGCTGTAATGTATATGTGACAAAATAAAAGCTTTACTTTACTTTTAAAATCCCAATAAAATATGTTTAAGTTTGTCGTTTTAATGTTACAAAATGCTGAAAAGTTCAAGGGGTATGTATACTTTTGCAAGACATATATATAGAGAGAGAGAGAGAGAGAGAGAGAGAGATAAAGAGCAAGAGGAGCCCTTGGCAAACTGTTTGAAAAGTATAAAAGTGTGCTTAGATGAATGTGCTGGGGTTTGAAATGAAGATGGGCTTCGTGAATCCTTCATATACTGTACACCTCTGAGCAACAGCAGGTGAGGCGTGTTTTAAATCAGACAGAAAACTGCGGCTGATCTCTCCATGCCCTGAGCGACGGCGTTTACTCTTAAACCACACCCTGGGTCCTGCGGTGCTTCCTCTACAAACGTGAACTAGTGTTGCGATTTCTGCATAGCATGCGAACAAATTGCGAAAACTTCCGTTTCAGTGCTTGCAGTAATAGCATAGAAACACGTACCGTAGCATTTGCAACGCTGCGTGCGTACAGAAAACAGTCGCCTACTAGCCTACAGAAAACCCCATGCTTACATAATAATAGCTCTGTAGCATAATTACACCCATGCATCGGTCATGCTACAGTACCACATGCTCCTGCTAGCATAGTTGACCACTTTAACCCACGCACGCTTACACAAATTACAGTATTTTTAAAATATATATATATATATATAACTATTTAGCCATTTCGTTTCTTAGATTACAAAACCCTTTTATACTAGCATACTAGCCTGCACACTTCATACATAGTGTGTGCATTCCGATCGGCCCTGCAAAGTGTACCACGTTGAGTGCGATCCCAAACCGCAGGGAGCGAAACTGAGCAGTTGAAAAGGGACCCGTGGGCGGTGCAGGGTGTCCTAAATGGGTAACTGAATCTTAATCAGTCTTAGTACACTGAAAAGTGCATACTGTACTAGCCTACCACTTTGCACACATGCTACATAACAAGAACATACTGACTCATACATCTGCATTCTTGTATTTTTGCTTGCTAGCTTGCGCGTACACATAAACCCTTACAGTATATATATATATATAGTACTAACACATTCACATACCTGAATCGCACTAAGAAATCTTTATACCACTAGAATTTCCCTACTTCACAACCCTCATGTACTAGCCTTGTAGCTAACACGCTGGCAAAGTTACATGCTAGCCGTGCACACATCAGCACACCCTGGCTCGCTTTCTGTCTCACTCGCACGTTCGCGTCCCGCTTCTCACTTCGACGTACGCACTTGTGCACTTGTTTGTTAGGGAAGTGCACTGACACTGAGCGTTCAGATTTAAATCTCATTCAGTGTGTGTAAATATTAACCCCCCCCTCCCCCCCTCCAGCCCCACCCCCACCCCCCCTCCCCACAGGCGTCTCACCCTTACAAGCAAGAAGTGACAAATATGGGTGGATTATGAGCTCGGAATCAATGGTGTGCAGTGAATAGAAGTGATTTACCCCACGCACGCACACACATATACGGAACGACAGAGCGGAGAGAAAACATCTACTGATGGGAATTTGATTAAGCGTCCCATGATGGTGCTGAAGCGCTCGGTATTAACCGCTGATTCGTTTTATTTATTTGTCCGTTTATTTTGCAGACTATTCATCTGTGAAGCTGCTCACGCAGACAGCCGACCCCTCCTCCGGGCCCGGCGTCTGAGAGGGGAAAAAAAATAAATAAAAGAAAAAAATAACCCGGCTTTGCTGCGTATTAGTCGGGATTTAAGAGTACCTTTTCAAAAATTGTATTCATTTTCATTTGTCTGTCCCCGGAGACTTCCTCTGCGCCGTAGCTGATTAGGATTCCACCTCCCCGCTCTGTTGATTCAGCAGCCGAGCTTATTTATTTCTTCGTTTTTTTTCACAGGTCTGCGTTCCCGAATACTGTGTTTGTCTAACAGACGTGTAATAACCAAAGTTTCAGAGAAAAAAGGAGGGGTGGGGGAGGGATAGCGGTGGAGGACAATCCCGGGTCTCGTTTTGAAATTTTTATCCATGCGGCTTTGCTCGGCGCTCGACCGGTGTGCGGCGAAAATGAAAAATCGATGTAGCATTTTAAGCTACGGAATAGCACTTGAAGACGGGCCGCGGGATCCTTTGCTCATTCTTCTTCTTCTTTCTTTGAGCCGGCTGTAACGGAGGCGCAGGGAAATTGAACAGAGCCATCGGCAATGAGCTGCAGGAGAGCGGACTGTGGGCTACAGAGAAGAGGTACTGTAGGGATGAGACTTCTAAATCAATCAGAGAGAGAGAGAGAGAGAGGGAGCGAGAATATGCCTGAGGGCATGGACTGTTTGGAGAATCAAACTGTGAAGAAAACGAGTGTGAAAAGTTCATAATCACGGTGACACCACGATTGGCCAAATCCTGGCCCAATCTCATGTAACAGTACTGACACGGTTGGCCAAGTGTTGTTGGTCCAACATTGGAAAGGGCTTATTTTACATAATACTCTAGGTCAAATGAGTACTAGTGCTAATTCTGGGGTAATACTATTAAACAGTAGGTGCAGTTGTGGTTGGTCCAGTAGTGGGGTAATATTCACCACTACTGGACCAACATTGGGCTACGATTGGTCCAAGTGGACCAGGGTTGTGATTAGTGATGTCAAGCAAGCATTTTACATAACATCCTTGACGCGTTGGCCCGATATTATCAAGAGCATACTTTCGCAGCAATCCTATCATTGTTAGCCCAACAATTTTAGTTAAACATTGAACCCAACGTTGGACCAAAGGACACGGCGTACTGTTTATAACATCCCATGCCAGTGCTGTGACAACAGACAGAACGACCTTGGCCCAAAGTTGGCACCGAACATTGACCCAATCAAACGCTAACACAGGTGTCTAATACTGTAAATTGGCCCCTGGGTGGAAATCGAACCATCGACCCTGGAAGTGTGAGGCATACCACTATACCAGTGTGCAACCATAAGCCGATATTTTAACACTGAGATGCGTCCTTCATGGGTCTGGGCGCTCACTTTAACCGCACTAGACTGCTCCGCTATCTTTGGTAGCTTCCCTTCCCCATATAGAACAATCGTTCTTAAGGAACCACTTGCCTTTGCATTAACAGCAGGTCAGGCACAGCATGGAATAAAAAAAAAAACACACAAAAAAAAAAACACCAGAACCAGAGAACGTGCCAAATGAATGATTTTAATCTAATCCAGTGCTCCAGAGCAATATTCAGGCTAAATAAATTATTAAAGAAATTCTTCAAGTATAAGTCTTGAGTATTAAGCTTATGCAAATAAATAACAAAACCGTCCTCTATCACCCGAGTCTCTTCATATCGAATCCACAGTATCAGGTATCTGCACGGCACGCAGCAGAGCGCTGAAGCTTTAGTCAACAGAATAAAACCGAGAGCCTGGGGTTCTCTGTGAAATCCTGCTTGCACAAGTAAGACCGCAGCTGGCACAGGAAGACCTATATGTATCTGCTCCTCTTAAATATGGATCGTGGCCTATTAAAAAGTTCCTGGAAGCGGTGCGTAAAATTTCGACGAGGAGCAGAACAAACATAAAAGACTGAATAAGGATGAAGCAAATCCATCAAATCCGTCCATTTGCATAATTTTTTATTATAAGAGGTCATATTAGCATGGCTCTTATTCTCGCTAGAACTGTCTTAAATGATCCTTATGACCGCTCTTGACTGAATAATAGCCTGAAATATTTAAGTGCCTTGGCAAAAACGGGAAGTTAATGGGATCATACTGGAGAGAGAGCGAGAGAGAGAGAGAGAGAGAGAATATGCTTAAATCTGAGTTTCCACAGTGTATTAGCTATACATTAAAACCACCTAGGTACAGCTCCGGCCCCTCGGGGCTTGATTGGGGGGTTGGGGGGGTCGTGCTGTGGTGTCTGGCACCAGGACGTTGGCAGGGGATCCTTCGGTGCTGTCGGTTGCAAGGTGTGGCCTCCATGGATCAGACTTTCTTGTCTGGTGTATCCCATGGAGGCTTGATCAGCTTGGGATCTGGGGAATTTGGAGGGCGAGCCGGCAGCCTTGGGTTCTTTGCCTGCTGTCTCTCTGCCCTGGCTGTGATGTATTGGGTGTTCTGGTGGCTTTCTATCGTGCTCAGCATTATTTTTTTTTTTGCCAGTTTGGGCTGAATTAGTTTTTCTGTGGGATCAAATTGAATGGGCTGGCCTTTGGTCATGTCCTAGGTGCCTGTTTACTAGTGATCGGTGTTACTCGTGTCAACTGTCAGTGGCCATAATAGTATGTCTGATATACTGGATCTTTTTGGAGTTCCCAGTGTGATAAAGTGGCATTATTTGTACATGTTGGGTGGCACGGTGGTGTAGTGGTTAGCACCTTGGTTAGCAACCTTGCACCGCTAAGGTTGAGGGTTCGGTTCCCGACTTGGGTCTATTTGTGTATTTTTCCCATGCTTGGGTTCCCTCCATGTACTCTAGTTTCCTCCCACAGTTCAAAGACATGCAGACATTCATTGGCACCGTGTCCAAGGTGTACCCTCCCTATTGCCCTGAGTTCCCTGGAATAGGCTTCAGGCTTCCTGTAACGGCTAGGCAGCTTGTAACGGATGTATGTGTGAGTGTATATATTTTTAGATTTCAACACAGTTTTTTAAAAAATAGTGTGAGTGAGGAGACATTTGTAGAACACTTATGCAAGGAGTCTGCAGTTTTACAATAGCAGTGTTTTTAATTTAGATTTTTTAATTTTTTAAAAATAATTGTCTAAATACCTTAACTATAAAATCAAAACGTACACACACACACGCACACACACACACACACGCACACAAAAAGTAGCTGAAATCACGTCTGATAGTTCAGAGTCTTTCTTCTTGGACACTTGAAATGAAATAAATAAACACATATATAAAAAAGGAAGAAAGATAACATTGCTTCACCTTTTTGTATGTAAGGCATCAGAGTGTGTGTGTTTATTATACTCTGGTTCCAGAAGGAGAGCTGTGTGAGGGGAATAATCCGCAGCAGGGTTCAAAGTGAAACTCTGGACAACTGACAGTGCAGCGAAACATAGAATCATCAACACCGGTTTAATGATCTCTCTCTCTCTTTCTTTTTGTTTTTAATCTGTCTTGCTCAAAAACATGACAAAGATAACAAAGCTAAAAAGCGATGTGATGAGATTATTAAGCAATATCACACGAGAGAGAGAGAGAGAGAGAGAGAGTGCTATACTGCAGGATATAGCACGGCTGTGATGCGGTTGTAGGCACGAGGATGCAGCCTGAGTAATGATGACATCACAGCTGTGTTGATATTCAGTACAACGGCACAACGTCGAGTGTTATAGCAACTCCAAACCTGCAGCTCTTGTGGGACGTTCCTGGTCTGCAGTGGCCAAGGTTCACGGATGCATATCACTGTGTCTATACAGGAATAACATGCATTTATTTTTTGTGATTTTTTTGTCTTTCTTTATGTAGAACTTTTGTGATCGTGAGTGTGTGTGAGTGTTTTGTGATTTGCTGAGTATTTGTGAGTATGCTTGAGTGTTTATGTGTATTTGCTGAGTATTTGTGAGTATGCTTGAGTGTTTATGTGTATTTGCTGAGTATTTGTGAGTATGCTTGAGTGTTTATGTGTATTTGCTGAGTATTTGCGAGTATGCTTGAGTGTTTATGTGTATTTGCTGAGTATTTGCGAGTATGCTTGAGTGTTTATGTGTATTTGCTGAGTATTTGCGAGTATGCTTGAGTGTTTATGTGTATTTGCTGAGTATTTGCGAGTATGCTTGAGTGTTTATGTGTATTTGCTGAGTATTTGCGAGTATGCTTGAGTGTTTATGTGTATTTGCTGAGTATTTGTGAGTATGCTTGAGTGTTTATGTGTATTTGCTGAGTATTTGTGAGTATGCTTGAGTGTTTATGTGTATTTGCTGAGTATTTGTGAGTATGCTTGAGTGTTTATGTGTATTTGCTGAGTATTTGTGAGTATGCTTGAGTGTTTATGTGTATTTGCTGAGTATTTGCGAGTATGCTTGAGTGTTTATGTGTATTTGCTGAGTATTTGTGAGTATGCTTGAGTGTTTATGTGTATTTGCTGAGTATTTGTGAGTATGCTTGAGTGTTTATGTGTATTTGCTGAGTATTTGTGAGTATGCTTGAGTGTTTATGTGTATTTGCTGAGTATTTGTGAGTATGCTTGAGTGTTTGTGTATTTGCTGAGTATTTGTGAGTATGCTTGAGTGTTTATGTGTATTTGCTGAATATTTGTGAGTATGCTTGAGTGTTTATGTGTATTTGCTGAGTATTTGTGTGTATGCTTGAGTGTTTGTGTATTTGCTGAGTATTTGCGACTATGCTTGAGTGTTTATGTGTATTTGCTGAGTATTTGCGACTATGCTTATGTGTTTATGTGTATTTGCTGAGTATTTGTGAGTATGTGCATGTGTGAATTTGAGCATGTGTGACTATTTGCAAGTATGTGATCATGTAATGAGTATTTGTGACCAGTTGATAAGTCATTGTGAGCATCTGATGAGCATTTGTGAGTTTTTGAGGAGTATGTGTGTGTGTGTGTGTGTAAGAGAGAGAGAGTGGATAGTTAAGTATTAACTAGTTGAGTATTTGTGTAAAAATGCATGATTATCTGATGAGTATGTGAGCATTTGAGTGTGGGAGTATTTCGAGTGCATGTGGGTATTTGAGTGAATATATGCAGGTATTTATTGAGTCTTTGATGAGTACGTGTGAGTTTAAACAGACCCTTTACTATCAGCAATCAGTCACGCGCTCGAGTCTGGACTCAAAGGTCAAAGGTTTTCAACGGCAAAGTGCCTGCACGCGCGCGCATACACACAAACACACGCACACAGACACATCTCCACACGCTCTTTCTCTCTCGAGACTCACGGACACGCGCTCTGCACCCGCACATATCTCACTTCCGGTTCAACATGGCGGCATCCATGGCATCCCGGGCCGTTTCCCGAGCACTGCGCGGAACTGCAACCGGACCTTTATTTCTCAGCAGAAACAAGGTAACATTTAACGGCAAAAACAGTCATATCGTTCGAAACGTTTTGCGTAAAAGGTTGAAAATATTCGTTAACTTCTAGGTCAAATAGTTTTACGTTTACTACCCGCATTTGCGAAATCCCGCCTCTTTTTCGGGGATTGGGCGATAGGATCCCACCTCCTGGGCTAGGATTGGTCGATTCTTCTGGTCCCGTCGAATCTACCAATTGTAGCGTACCTAGAGGCAAACGGCCACCCAGTCCCAGCACGGGAGGCGGGATTTGTCCTAAAACGGATAGGAAGTTCTGACGTGTACGTGTTGATCTGAAACGAACGTGTGCATGCTATAAACTCATAAGCAGTAAAGTTGTTACGCGTTCTATGTCGTGCTTGTTTAAATTTTCGAGTTGGCATTTCATGTTAATTCAGTGACTGACGCTGCTTGTAGACGTCACCCTGGCTGGACTTTGCCTTCAAGTTTACTTCTGCACTTCACTCTGACCTTCGAGTGTCTGTGCATTTACATGCCAAAGATTATTAATAGTTATTAATAAATATCTAATCAGGCACCTGTGCGCTCCTTTAATTGTTCACATGGAGCTTGTTTCTGTGTCCTTGCTTAAATCTGTGATCTCAGTGCTTTTCTGATGTCGTTATAGTTCTTGTTATTAATGCATATGAGAGGTGCAATATCCATCAAGGAGCGCCTGTACACTCTTACAATATGACATGAGAGTTGATTATGATGCTGCCGACTGAATTTCTTCTGGACACCGGTACAAACCGACAGATGTGCATAAAACCACGTAACGAGTGTTGTTTGTCTACGAGCTTCTTTAAGCACTAATATTAGTTTCTGTCTGTTGCAGCTCTAGGAATTAAATCTGAAATCCAGCTCAAAGGTTCGGCGCTTGGTCACAGATGTATAGATCTATAGACATGAAAGAAAGGCTTTGTCTGTACCTTGGCTCAGAACTCGCATCTTTCAGTGACATCTTTACATTTCATTCATCGGAGGACCAGAAACCAGTCTCTGAAAATTTGCTCTGTATGTCTGTTCAACACTCTGATTTTGTCACAGCCTCATCCCAAAACTGTCTGCACAGAATTGAATGAAACTTTGGTGTTTGACTAAAGTCAAACCGGCGCCATAAGTGGCATCAAAATGTTGCTTTCACGATCTACTTCAATGCGCTACTTGCTCGATGTAAACAAACACCTGCACCAATCGCTATTAATTAGAAAAGCTAAACTGAATATTTTTACTGAGATTAGTTCATATTTTCACTTTCGCTTAAATAACAGCGCTGAAGTGAATTTTTAACACGCTGGAGGCAAAAAAAAAAATAAAAAAAAATCTTTATCCAATCTACTTTTTTGATTTCTCATCCCATCGGTCTCTGATTACCTGAACAGGGAGTGTATTTGACTGACGACGAAAGAAGTGCAACTTAAACGAGTCAAACGTAAACAAGGCGTCAGATACTCAACCTTACAGAATGTGATTTCTGTGTATTAATAAGTTAGACAGAGAGTTCTGCCGTACAGAGAGACAGACAGACAGACATGTACGTGGGCTTCAACCTCAAATAATAATAATAATAATAATAATAATAATAATAATAATATCACTGATTACATTAAAGATCATCAGCTTATTTTTAGCTTTAAAATTGTAACTACTTCTCTAAACGTCGTGTACTTGTGCTAGTAACGTATATGCGGATGTTCAGCATTAATATTTGTAGATTTATTGATTCTGACTGGTTCTGCTTAGAGCCTTGTATAGATGTAATCTATAACTACTGTACTACTACTACTCTATAACTTGCTACTACTGAACCTGTATAAGCACTGATACGGTGCCCTTTTCTATAAGCAGATGTTAATTTACCTTTTTTGGAAAGAGTCTTGAGCTTTTCTTCCGGCTGCTCAGGGAATCATATGTTTCTGGCTGCAGTATTAGCTGTGAGATCAGAATCCTTCTCTGTGCCATCGTATTTCTTATTCTTGATTCCTTTTTTTCCTCACTAGGGCTGATCTGAGCGCAGTGCGTTCGGCTTCGGCTCACAGCGGGCAGATGTGTAAACTAGGCTAGAACGCGAGAGAAAGTAGATCAGCCCAATGTGCTGAAGAAGTGAAGTCCTACTGCTTTACTTTTCCGGAATGTAGGTTGTATATGTGTGTATATACTGTACAGTACCGTGCCCTGTTTTTTTCCCCCCCTATATTTGTTACACTTGAATGATTCAGATCATCAAACAAGTTTGAATATTACACAAGGATAACCCAAGGAAATATAAAACGCAGTGATTCAATTCTGATTTTATTTATTAAGGAAAAAAAAAAAAAAGAAACGCTGTCCAAACCTGCCTGGCTTTAAAAAGTAAGTGCCCCCTAAACCTAATAACCGGTCGTTCCACCCTTGGCGCCAACAACTGCAATAAAGTGTTTTGCGAAAACTGCCAGAGGTCTTTCACATCGCCGTGGAGGAATTTTGACCCGTTCGTCTTTGCAGAATTGTTTTAATTTAGTCGGTTTTCAAGCATCAACGTTTGAGGATCTCAATCAGATTTAAGTCCCGGGTTTGACCAGGCCGCACCAAAACCTTCATTTTGTTTTTTCTTTGAGCCATTTATGCGTGGACCTGCTTTTAAAATATTACACACAGTGCTGTGAAAAAATTCTGACTGGCATCACATGATTATTTCAGACCATTTAGTCACTTATTTATGCATTTCTAAATATCTCTAGAGAAGATAACGTGTGTGTGAGTGACTTTGTCAGCTGGATTTTCTTTTCTTGTTGATAGGACGGAGACACTAAAGCCATCTCGGTCTCTTTAATCTCTTACCATCGCCCTTAGGATGCAGATTATCCCGCTGACTAAAAGTTCACTAAACAATCACGCTTCTTTATGCTGATGCAATCAGAGACTCCGCGTCTCCGAGAGAACGTTCCGGATGAGTCTCTGTACGTCTGTTTTTTCTTTTTCTTAAGGGACAGAGCAGCACTGTGAGGATCCTGACGCTTGATCCGTGTCGAAAATTAAACCCCAGCTCTCTAGAAATTCGGGTTAACCCCTCTCCTTCCTCTTGCAGTAGGGCATAATGGATTAGCTCATGTTAACTCTACACTTGTTCTCACATAAATCATATACCACGTGAGACGATCAGAAATTACGGACAGCAGTTAGGAACTAGGAAAGGGGCGGGGCTTCTGGGTTGCAGATGTTCGTATCGGAGAGTTTGAACACGCTGTTGTCCGGTCTGGTAATAAAATATGTTTTTTCGAGGTAAATGTCACTGGATATGGCGGCGTAACACACACACACACACACACACACACACACACACCTGTTCCTAGAAGTTGAGCTCCTCTGTCTATTAAATTCCGATTTAACGTCATGATGCAAAGAATGGAAAGTTAGGGATTGAACATTAACCTGAAGACAGGGATGTGTCCTGAAGAAAAGGCCTCCAGATCATGTGATTTTAAAATAAATAAATGAATTAACACCCTGGAAGGTCCACGTGCCGACGCTCGTGAGCGCTTACACCTACTTCTTTCAGATAAACTGCATGAAGACACTTCATCTACCTCTCACGCTCCGCTTTGAGTAGGCTGGTATGTACAGACTCAGGATCCGTCCTAATGCCAAAAGCAGCCCACTCGCACAAACGCGCGCGCACACTCAAGCTTCATGCTAGACATGTGTCTAGTTTGCTCTTGATTGGCCCAAGAGCTTTACGGAGCAGAGGCGATCTTTATAAGGAATGACCTCCCACCCCAATGGTACAGTCACTTCCTGCGTGCAGCGCTCGGTGCATTAGAGCAACGCAGGTTAGTGTAAAGTGATTTTGTCTGTACTGGAAACATTTACGGGAGAGTTTCAATGATCCGGGTTACAAGGTCAAGTTGGAGATACACTCTTGCGCAAGAAGGTTTAAAACTAACTGTAAACTGGTTAAACTTTAGGGTCGCGTATGTAATCTGGTTGAAGGCTGTATTTACACTAGGGCTGGGCGATTATATCATAAATATCATAATCACGATTCCATTT
Source organism: Clarias magur (assembly GCA_013621035.1). Taxonomy (NCBI): domain Eukaryota; kingdom Metazoa; phylum Chordata; class Actinopteri; order Siluriformes; family Clariidae; genus Clarias; species Clarias magur. Next base: position 894,720 of record QNUK01000085.1, on the reverse strand, counting down.
TTTGTGCTGTGTGAAATGCATCAGGTTTTTATATTTTAGCACTATATGTTAGCACTGGGGCCTCGCATCTCGAGGGTCAAGGGTTCGATTCCCGCCTTCGTGTGGAGTCTGCATGTTCTCTACTTGTGCTTACATTTACATTTAGGCATTTGGCAGACGCTCTTATCCAGAGCGACTTACAAAAAGTGCTTTAAAGTTTACATCACTGGATAGATACTTACATTGGGTTAACTAGGTCAATAACTAAATGCCATTAGTCCAACACAACTGGGACGAGGATTTTCTTGGGGGGGGGTTAGTCCTGTAAGTACTGGAGAATTGGCCTAGGGTGCTCCCCACCTCATGCCCAAAGTTGGCTTTCTGCGACCCTAAATATAGGATACGCGGTATAGGAGATGAATGAATGAAAGGATGAAAGAATTTCTCAGTCTTAGTAATAAGTATCAATTAAATAAATTGATAAACCTACTTTAGATCCAGGTAATAAAAGGCTTGGGAATCGTTTCACGACGGTGTTGGCCCCAATTCTGAAAAAGCATCTTCATGGAAAGAGCGTGATTCTGAGCTTCCATTCTTCCGTATCACTGCCGAGCCTGTCAAACTTTTTAACCTGAATTTCTCAGGTTGGAGGAATTTCTTTTGGTTCTGGTGTCTTGTTCACGAGGTGTGCTGTGTTCTGCGAGATAAGTGTGACGATCTGGAAGCTTCCCGTCCTCTGTCACGGGGCTAAGGAGCCCTGATTGACAGGCGAGTATCGTGGCAATTCAGCCCTCTGCTATGACAGTTCACCCTGCGCGGCAATTCAATTTGCCGTGGTTTGTCAATAACAATACGAGGACTGACTCGACGTCACGGAAGGATTGGAGCTGGTTGATGTCTGATAAATGCTGTCCTGTCTGGACCGAGAGATAAACCAGGGGCTGTTATTATGACTACTATTATTATTATTATTATTATTATTATCAATATTTCTTCCAGTGTTATTTTTTTTCCTCAGCCTAAGTTGCGTTTGCTAGTCCTGCACTTGTACAACTTGAAGAAGAAAGATTAGATGAAAAAAATAAAAAATAAAACTGAAAGGTTATTACGGCCGGTTCACCTTGTGGTGTGGAAAAGAGAACAGCCTGGATGTGGAACTGAGCGAGTAGAAGTGAAGAGCTGAAACAGAGGCAGGAGATCAGAGGAGGTTACGTTGAGGCAGGAGATTGGTGGAGAGGTGACGCTGAGGCAGGAGATTGGTGGAGAGGTTACGTTGAGGCAGGAGATTGGTGGAGAGGTTACGCTGAGGCAGGAGATTGGTGGAGAGGCGACGTTGAGGCAGGAGATTGGTGGAGAGGCGACGCTGAGGCAGGAGATTGGTGGAGAGGTTACGTTGAGGCAGGAGATTGGTGGAGAGGTTACGTTGAGGCAGGAGATTGGTGGAGAGGTTACGCTGAGGCAGGAGATTGGTGGAGAGGTTACGCTGAGGCAGGAGATTGGTGGAGAGGTTACGCTGAGGCAGGAGATTGGTGGAGAGGTTACGCTGAGGCAGGAGATTGGTGGAGAGGTTACGCTGAGGCAGGAGATTGGTGGAGAGCTGACGCTGAGGCAGGAGATTGGTGGAGAGCTGACGCTGAGGCAGGAGATTGGTGGAGAGGTTACGTTGAGGCAGGAGATTGGTGGAGAGGCGACGCTGAGGCAGGAGATTGGTGGAGAGGCGACGCTGAGGCAGGAGATTGGTGGAGAGGCGACGCTGAGGCAGGAGATTGGGGGAGAGGCGACGCTGAGGCAGGAGATTGGTGGAGAGGCGACGCTGAGGCAGGAGATTGGTGGAGAGGCGACGGTGAGGCAGGAGATTGGTGGAGAGGCGACGCTGAGGCAGGAGATTGGTGGAGAGGCGACGCTGAGGCAGGAGATTGGTGGAGAGGCGACGCTGAGGCAGGAGATTGGTGGAGAGGCGACGCTGAGGCAGGAGATTGGTGGAGAGGTGACGCTGAGGCAGGAGATTGGTGGAGAGGCGACGCTGAGGCAGGAGATTGGTGGAGAGGCGACGCTGAGGCAGGAGATTGGTGGAGAGGCGACGCTGAGGCAGGAGATTGGTGGAGAGGTTACGCTGAGGCAGGAGATTGGTGGAGAGCTAAAACAAGTGAGATGAGTGAAGAGCTGAATATTTGAACCCCAGTGTAGGAGGCGTGGTTTTGTAAAAGGACGTCTTCTTGAGCTCAGATCTTCAAACAGCCCCTTCTGTGCCAAACACACATTTAATGAACACTTTGTGAAACTCGTTTAAAAGGCCATCCATAAATTAAGACCAAGAATGTCAGCTGTTGAGTTAAACCAAAAGTTATGGCGCCCTATAAAAGAAGAATGCGTTAAAGGCGTGTCTGCGCGAGCCGACTCTACAGTGGCTGAGCCGCATTCCAGGAAGATTTAGCGAACTTTGCACAAAGCACTCCCTCTTACACCGTCATGTTTTTTTAAAATAATTTTCGGCTCTCTGTAAAACCTTTGTCACCCATCCACGTTAGTCTTGCTTCACTCCTACTTTCTCCGGTCTCGCCCTTCTTTCACTTCATGACCTTGTCATTGTCTCGCCCTAAACATCCTGACACCTACATATCGCTCTTTCTAACGATGCCTCTTATTAGCTATGCTAATTGCTTATAAGTCATATCTGTGGAGAATTGGCTTTGCCCTGAGTCGGAGTCTGTCGAAGAGAGATTACGCCGCTTCCACACGTAACGCGGATCTTCCCTGATCTAAATCCTGGAGCACGCGCTGTTGACAGAAGCACACCTCCTTTGACGTGTGTGTGTGCGTGCGTGTGTGTTTTATTTTTTTAAATGCAGCTCTGAGCTTCAAAAAAAAAAAAAAGACACACTCACTCACTCATGCAAGTGGAGGTGTGCTTCTGTCATCTTTCAACATGCATCACTTCTCCTGTACGACCTTCCTCAAGTGGAGTCGAGACTTATTATGGGAAAGGAGAAAGTTTCAGAGAGAGCGAGAGGTTGAAGAAATGCACATTAAAATATTATTCATGTTAAATTCATTAAAATGATAAATTAGATCATTTATTACGCTATGTTGTAAGATATTATTAATATTATTAAGATCCAATTGTTCCATTTACATTATCAGCCAAAAGTCTGGACACACTTTGTCCTTTAGTGGTTTTCTTTATTTTTTATTATTTTCAACATTTTACATCAATACTGAGGACATCCAAACTATGAAATTGTCCAAAGTACTTACACTTGGCACAAAAGTTAATCTGTGACACTCCTTGTCTTTTTAATGTACTTTAGACCATCAGTTGTCTCATGCGGAGGAAGTGTGGCTACAGAGTCGATAGCTCGATTAGCTAGTGCTAATACAACTACTGCACATATCCACATTATGGCAATAAACAATCAACAAAGTTAAATAAAGAGAAAAAGACACTCAGTCGTTACTTGAGGAAATGCGGCCATTCGATACGAAAAATACTCAAGAACTTACTCAAAGTGGAATCGCCAAAACCATCAAACACTATGAGGAACCTGGCTCTCATGGGGACCGTCTTAGGAAAGGAAGCCCAAGAGCTACCTCTGCTGCAGAGGATAAGTTTTTATTCAAACGACCAGCCTTAGATCGGAGTGGACGTACTGTAAATGGAGCGCTGCATCAGATGTCCTGGCCTCCACAACGACCCCATCTAAATCAGGTTGAGGTTGTTCGGACATGAGAGTGAAGGAAAAGCAACCAGCATGTACAGTACAGAGCAAAAGTTTGCACACCCCTTCTCATTCAGCGAGTTTTCTTTCTTGTGTTCTTTAGCCCAAACGCGTCTCTTCTGCTTGTTGCCTGTCCTTAGCAGTGGTTTCCTAGCAGATCTTCTAGCATGAAGGCCTGATTCACACAGTCTCCTCTTAACAGTTGTTCTAGAGATGTGTCTGCTGCTAGAACTCTGTGTGGCATCGACCTGCTCTCTGATCTGAGCTGCTGTTAACCTGCGATTTCTGAGGCTGGTGACTCGGATGAACTTATCCTCCGCAGCAGAGGCGACTCTCGGTCTTCCTTTCCTGGGGCGGTTCCGCATGTGAGCCGGTTTCTTTGTAGCGCTTGATGGTGTTTGTGACTGCACTCGGGGACACTTTCAAAGTTTTCCCAATTTTTCGGACTGACTGACCTTCATTTCTTAAAGTAATGATGGCCGCTCGTTTTTCTTTACTTAGCTGCTTTTTTTCTTGCCATAATACAAATTGGGAATTCCTTCAGGACTGTTGGAAAACCATTCCAGTAGAGCTGGGCGATATGTCCTATAATTAAAAAAAAAAATAAAAAATTTTTTTCACAATTTTTTTTGCAATTTCACAACTGCAACAACAATTAAAAAATGAATAAAAAAATAATAAAACATTAGACGTGGTAGGATTTTTAAAAATTATTTAAGCAAAAACAATATAACCAGACACTGGAATAAAAGTGCAAACGTTACTTAGACCAATAAGTCTTCATGTTATTGGTTATAAAAACAGTAATCAGTGTAACATACCTCTTTTTAGGATGAATTATGTACAAACTTTCACCAAAAACTGGTCCTTACAAGTTCTGATTATTCTATCAAAATGTGAGGGATTGGTAAAGTGCCAGCTGCAGACCTAAATTACTTGTTATAAAATAAATACAGTAATTACAGTAGTAAAAAATATATTTTTAAAAAATCTTTGTTTTTCTTCAGTGATTTAAAAAAAAAAAGTAAACCATATGCAACTTGATGCTAAATAAAATAAAATATGACATGTTTTTATCAAGGAACACAAGCATGTCCACTGCTCCAGACTCGAGACACCCTGTGGCATCGATTAAAATCGATTTTATACATATATACATACTATAAATTTGAATTAATTGCTAATAACGCAGCTCTACATTCCAGGTGACGAGCTCATGAGGCTGACTGAGGGAATGCCAAGAGTGTGTAAAGCTGTCATCAAAGCAAAACCTGGCTATTTTGAAAATCAAATAGGTTTATTTAGTAAGTTTTTTTTTTTGTTGACCACAAGGTTTTATATTTGTCGTGTCGTAACATAAATGTCTTCCATATTTATATACAATGTTGGAAACAATAAAAATAAAGAGAAATAATTGAATAAGCGGGTGCCAAAACTTTTGATTCATATGGTATACGAGTAATTTCTTTAGTACAGTAAAATCTCCGATCATCATCAATGCGTCTCTGAGCAGTTGTGTGTGCGCGCGCGCTTGTGTGTGTGTGTGTGTTGGCGCAAGCGTGTGTGTGAGATAATTGCCAATGACTCATTTTGCCTTATTTATGTTGTGCTTTGGAATTTTTCACCGTGCCTCATCAGCCATTAATTTCATTAAGTGCCTGTGTCATATCTCTCTCTCTCTCTCTCTCTCTGCTCAATTACACTCTCATTAGCGTGCGTTTTCGCAGAGTCAGCGTAAAACACCATGCAGAGGAAGCCGTCAACTCGTGGGGGTCAGATCAATGAGCGTTTGACAAAGAGGCTACAGCACATCTCTCCAGAAATCCGTATATACCGTACGCACATAGGAAACAAACCTGCAAGACTTGCGACTACACTTTCAGTACGGCGTACGCTTCGGCTCAGAGTTCACGCCTCCCACGTGTTAGTCAGTTAAAATCAATTAAATGCATTCAGCATTATGAAAGACGGGTTTATATATTTATTTATTTATTTATTTATTTAAATAAATATTTCCAGGCGCCCCAGAGGAGGAAGTGTTGACTGTAATTAACCCAGAGACGATCAGAAGGTGCTAATTAAGAGGAGTTAGTTCAAAGTGTTTAGGGTTAGAAGTGGTAAGGAGGACGTTGAGCCTCGGGGAGGGGCTAATGAGCGTCCAGCGGCCACCCAGAGGTTGATCCAGATGCTCACGGGGCGCGCACAGAAACGATACGATCGAGCATGTTAGTTCTGTAACTCGGAGCTTCTAACTGTTGCTAAACACCACAGCTTGACGTCTCCTCACAATCTGACGCGGCTGCTCTTATTTGTTCTTCTCTGTCAGGGTGAAATCTTCAACAACAACAACAGATGTGCACAGTGTGAGAAAGTTCATTACTGATATTTACTAATTATATAACGAGTTTTCTAATATTGTTGAAATCTATAAAAAGCCATCGACACTTTGAATAAACACATCAGGATTTAGGCTGAGATCAAGTAAAGTGTTAAGGTGTTCTACATTCGTCAACATGTTCTTATTAGGACCGTCACTCAGGAGATCAGATGTAAGCTTAGTCTCTAAATGGAATTGTTTATACGTATATGGACGTTGATTTGATTAAATTCACTGTTTTTATTTGTACAACCAAATGCCCGAATATAGTTCTATACAATATATTAATCTTCATCAGAATGCCTTAAAGATGACGAGAAACATAGTGCTTTGTAAAAAGGCACCCTTTGTTTAGTACAAACCTTTTTATAGATGTGTGTGTGGGGTTTTTTTTTTTTTTTTTTTTTTTTTAAATGACTTTATTATTGATTCAGTACAAAAACCTTTCGGATTTTCAAACATCAGTATTCCACCATGAAAGTAAAAAAAGAAAGAAAAATAATATATTCGTATGGCAGAAAAGAAACCCGCAAAAACTAAGTAGCTTATTTTCCTTATAAAACTGCACAGACCAAAGGCTCCTTAAAGCGTCGTCACACCAAATACTTTAAACTTGTATTTATTTATTTATGCATTAAAATATTTTCTAGCTGTGCCCATGAATTAGTTCACGTGGAATTTAATTGCACCCTCATAAGAACGCGTGTAAGATTTGCTTAAGGGTTGTTTTTTTAAGGGATTTATCAATTTCCCAGGATTTAATGTTTTGTAAGTTAAATTGTTTAAAAAGTCCGAAACGATTCCAAATCGAAATCTGACCCAACGATTCAATAAATCAAATCAAACAGCAAAAAACATCTGTGCTATTGCATAGTCGATTTAAAAAACATGCCTGTTTTTGTTGTCCAATTGCTGTAGCATAAATGAACTAAATAAATACAGTGAAACCTTGGATTGCGAGTAACGAGTGTTCCGTAAGACGAGCAAAGATTTGTAATAAATTTTGATTTAGAAAAACGAGCAAGTGTTGGTTTGAGTGCCATGTATCATGCATGGGCCTCTTATTTTGACACCGCGCGCCACGTGATCGCAACTGAGCCAAAGATTTTTCTCTCTCTTACGCTGCGGAATTGTGGGTAATCGTCTCCTCTGCTCGGTTTTATTGCTTGTCTCTTACTGGTATAATCAACGTCTCTCTCTCTGTTTCAGCGTCTCCTATGTGTGTGCGCACGCGTAATTTGACACAGACACCGACACACACACACACACACACCGACACACGCACACACACACCGACACACACACACCGACACACGCACACACACTCTTTTCACCCCCCTCTCCGGCTTCACTCGCGCACACAGAAACTCTGCTCTGTCGCGATACTTTTCAAAGGTAAGGTGCTGGTTCATTTGTTTTTGTTTTACTTTACCGCAGTGATTCCGTTAGTATGCACTCACGCCAGTGTCATGCTTCCGTTGTGTGTGGGTGTGTGTGTTTGTTGTGAAACTTAAAAAGCGAGGTAGGGAGAGGGAGGAGGAGTGTTACTGTGTAAAACGAGGCGAGGGAAGGGGCCAATTCCACACACACACACACACTGCATGCACAAACGGAAACACTTATCCGTCGTGATTCATTTTTACTTTTTTTTAAGGTAAAGTGCAGGTTAATCTGTTTTTTCACTTTATAAATTGTATTTATTATTTTTATGTATTTATTTTTTGGGCTGTGGAACGAATAATTTGAGTTTTCATTGTTTCTTATGGGAAAATCTGATTTGAATTACGAGTGTTTTGGAATTCAAGCCTACTTCCGGAACAATTTATGCTCGTAATTCAAGGTTCCACTGTAGATAATCAGCTTCCAGCAGGTCACTGTAACTCATCTATATTTATTGTTAATTGTTGTCTACATGTAGAGTTCCCTGATTGTTAATAAACAGTCAGACAAGTCTCACACACACACACACACACACACACACACACACACACACACACCTGGTGTTGCAGCTTTTGTTAAGCTTCATGGCTCAGGAAGTTGTCGAGTTCTCTTACGCAGCTTTCTCTCTCTTCAATAAGTTAACCCGGTCAATCCGTTCCTGAATTTAAAAAGGTACTTCATAAATATGCCAGTGGAAGAACTGTTTTCCTTAAGAGTGCTCTTCCAAAGATCAATCCCGTGTCGAGTTTCCAAGGCCCCCCCCCCCCCCCCCCCCCCCCCCCCCCCCTCTCTCTCTCTCTCTCTCTCTCTCTCTCTCTCTTCGGATCAGTGTTTATATCCGATGGACGTTAAACGTTCAACTCCGGCGTTCGCCATGTGGAACAAATTAGATTTTTTTGTTTCTAGTTTTCCTTCAAAATATTTTCACAAAAGATTAATTCATTGCACTTTTTTCTTTCTCTATTCTCGCACAACTGTTTTTATTGAGCGTTTTGAATTATTAAAGACGATCTCAGCGATGCGCAGGATGCTCTTCATTTTTCTTTTTTTATTTTGCTTGTTGCTTTGGCTGGACATTTTGCTATAAATCTTTGCAGCGAAATGCTTTTAATGTTCGTTCGTTATTAATTTAATGCGAGCATTTCTAACATCGCAAGTGGAAAGTATAACCGTTGAAACCTTTCGAGGTTAGTGTTCGGTTTGGAGATAGCATGGAATCTACAAGATGATCTCTTTTAGATAATAGAGTCATCATTTTTATTTAATTTTTCTTTCCCCTTCCTCCATGTCTCTTTAGAGGCTTTGTCTGTTTTATTACCTACCTTCTGTTGGCCTACAAGGTAGGGGTTTGTGATTCTACATGTCATAATTTAACTGGGTTTAAGTAAGTGGGCGGCATAATGGTGAGCACTGTGGCCTCACACCTCCAGGGTTGAGGGTTTGTTCCGGATTGAGTTTGCGTGTTCTCCCTGTGCTCGGTGTGTTTCCTCAGGGTACTCCGGTTTACTCCCACAGTCCAAAGACATGCAGTGTAGGCTAACTGGTGTTCCTAAATTGGCCAAAGGGTGTCGAATGAGTTTGTACGCCCTATGATGGATTGGTTCCCTGCCCAGGGTGTACCCCCACCACGTTCTTGAAGTCTCCTGGGGCAACCGTAAACAGGATAAGATGACTGAAACTAAGTGAGGGAGGTCGGCATTTCCTGGCCCATGTTCTTTCTCCTAATGCTAATTGACCTTTGCTAAGTTGAGCTGAAATAAAAAGTGGTAAAGTGTTTGTTCAGGGGTAGCAGAAGGTCCCAGGTTCAAGTCCCACTACCACCAAGTTGTCCCTGTTGGGCCCTTGAGCAAGGCCCTTAACCCCAGGCCCTTAGCTCAGATGTATAATGAGATAAAAATGTAAGTCGCTCTGGATAAGGGCGTCGGCCAAATGCCTAGATGTAGATGTAGATGTTCAACGTGTCATCTGGCGATGAGTGGATGATGCGACAGCGTTCCACAGCCAGGAGGAAACGATCCACTCCATATCAATCACACTGACATGAGACACAGGAATCACCATGGGAATGACCATGGGCCAACCGATACTATATTATCACGATTCCATCTGTATAGCGACTTTAGAAATATCCTGAATTGATATTACATTTAAAAAAAATTTGTTACAATTCTAAACCAACTTAGCAAATAATTCACTCCTACGACACTGGATGCTATGCTGCCCGCCCAATGTGTGAACAGTTGACAATGTGCCACCTGCAGGATTATAGAGGAACTGCAACATTTTACCACCTCAGATGCAAACATCTATAAAATAAATAATAATAAAAAAATAATAATAAAAGTCCTGGAGCCAGTGTGACGATACATGAATAGCGATACATATGTCAATCGATTATTATTGTTATTATTTATTCGCCAATTTTTACACCCAATCATCGGCGTAAGGAGTGGACAATGTTTTCCTCCGAGTGTGTTATGCTGTCCGTACGTATATATAAGAAGAAAAATCTTCTTATAGAAAATCTGTGAAAAATCCCAAAAAGATATTAGATATTAGTTTCTGCTCTCTTTAAAAAAAATTATAATAATTTTCTTGGACAAAAATGTTCACCACAATCATATTTATTATTTTCCCTTGGTGAAACCAAATTATTATTATCATTTTTAAATATATTTCCCAAGGTTTCTGCCGTCCTCCGCAGCTCGTTTCTTTCCCTTGGCAGCGTCTTCGACTCCCCTCGGCTCACAACTCCAAGCCCTCGAACTGAAGAGCACTTTCCCCTGTCCGCTGCACGGTTTGCAACGTCACGCTGCAAACCGTGATTCGAGCCTATCGTGTTCACGCGGCGTTGCTCGTCTTATCGCTTACAGGATGTGACCTTTCTTCCCCTTCAGCTCGAGAGAACATTTATCACTGTCATAAATTCAGGAGTTGAGTGCCACGCCCCTGTGTTAAAGAGAACGTGAGAATGTGACATTACCCTTTTTTTATTACACTCGGTCCAGGAGTGTGTCCTGGGTTTGACCTGGCGGTTATACTTTACCTCACATGGTGTCCACATTAATCCTTAATAATAATTGATGGTTATCGCTTTTGTATTGATTTGTGCTGTAATTTTAATATTTAAATCTTTACATTTCCTCTCACTCGCTCCTCACGTCATTTAGGGCCGATCCACTCTGGGTTTTCACTTTGTCTTTCCTCCTCCTCTCTCTGTCCTGACCTCACGGTCTGATATCACGGCCAAAATGGAAACGAGGCGTGCTGGTTTTTCTTGGAATCGATGATGGAGTTACCAGCAGGACAAGTGTAACCTGTGTAGGGGTGGACGAATAACAAGCCCCGGAGCAACCTGTGCGTGTGTGTGTGCGTGCGTGCGTGCGTGCGTGCGCGCGTGCGCGCGTGCGCGCGTGTGTCAGGGCTATTCATTTTCTGTTTGTTCTCACTCAGTACAACGGAAAGAGAAAGACGTAATCCTACTCCTTACTCCATTTCACATAACCAATTGAATTTGTTCCCGAGACGAGTTCTTAAGGTGAAAATTTGTATTGCGAAACACATTTGACCCATTAGAAATAATGTTAACTAGGGCTGCAACTTGTTTTTTAGATTAATCGGATAAAAACTAAACACTTCTTTAATTTGATGTTTTGCTTATAACTATATAAAACCATAAATCAGGGTATTAGTTATGTATAAAACTTAACTTTAAAAAATGCAAAAGCCACATATAGAGTTTAATGATCTTTAAATTTGACATTTTAAACCGTAAATTAAAGACAAAGTTTGTTTTTGAACAGTAAAACTATCCAAATATCCAAAATATGAATAAATAACTAAAAAAGCAAAACAATTGTTGTACTCTGATTATATTGTATGGAATCTGTTATCGTGGCTGCTTGTTGAGGAGTGCGTGGGGGATTTCTTTTTTGAATGAAAAAAATAAATAAATAACAGCATTTGCGTACGCAAAGTACAGCATTTTAACAATAATTGCAGATATTGCCAGCTGATGGAGAGGGAACAGCCAATCAGAAGTAGTGTGCGGAAGTCTGTGATTGGCTGGTTTTGTGGCAGTTTTGTAACGCTGGACAAAGTTGAGCGCGCACATGCAGAGTCGAGCGCGCACAGAAAATAAATGTTGCGTTTGCGCGTACAGGCAGAGTCGAGCGCGCACAGAATCGAGAAGTTGCGCGTGCGCGGAGAACATGTTGAGCGAGCAGGGGAGACATTGCACGCGCAGAATCGAGCTGTTGAGCGCGCAGTGGAGACACTCTGTGGAGTTCTCAGTGCTTTGTCTGCTCTCAAAATGTCAAACCGCGCGCTCAGAATTGCGGCAGGAATGTAACGCCATAGGCGCGCGCTTTTTCCTGCTGACGCTTCTGTAACCACCATTGCGCGAGCGGCTGCGTATCTGTGAGCGTCTTTGTGTATTAGAGCATTTTGTGGTCGCGCTCCTCAGCAACGTGAGCAGTCCAACTAATCGATAACGGCATTCGTTGACAACGAATTTCATTATCGATAATTATCGATTTTATCGATTAGTTGTTGCAGCCCTAATGTTAACGCAGATAATGCGTTCCAGCCACCGAAAGATATTACCAATATTACCAATTTCCAACATTATAATCACTATAATGCATATAAAACAATCATAACATTTAGAAAAGACATGTAAATAAAGTCACATATGAAATAAATGGACATTAAACCTCATTTAACCTTAATTTATGATTCCTCTTGACACCGGCTGCTTTAAAAACCAAACTGAAAGCAGCTCCCTTTTCTTCTTGATGACATAGCACCATGGGTGCCAAGAGTGTCTTCACTAAATCTTGCACAAAATGCCAGTATGTAAACTCATTTGCTCAGCTTTTAACAAGTTTTGACCGGACGCGCAAGTTAGCTTCAAATACTGAGGTAAATTTCTTGCAAAATATCAGTTTTTGAGGAGAAAATTTGTGAGGCCGGGTTCTGATGCTAAGGAACCACCATATATACGCACATAAAAAGAAAACAAGCTTTCATTTGAGGTGTGTACTGTATGTTGAAAGGTAATGCACTTCTCACTACCTGCTGCACTACATACATACATCAGCCAGCACTCGTTCTGAGCTCAGGATCCACAATAATCCTGAATCGAAATGGACTCTGGAGCTAGGACGTTTAGGGCAACTCGAGCAACAACCTCTCAACGATGATGAACCTTTTCAGGAAACTAAATTTTACAATGACACTAAAAAACCTTGAGGTTTAAGATATACACATGCTATTCAGAAACGAATCAGGGAGAGCTTAGACACAGTAAGATGTGGGCCAGGACCAGGAGATAAAAATTCAAGGGTGTGTAATAATAAAGTGTGTAATGCTACGCCGATGTAAAACTTTGGAGCGTGCTACATCTTATAGTGTATGGTATAAGAGAATCCGGATAAACCTGACCGGATATCAGGCGATTAAATAGTTTTCTCCACAGAAGTTTATCCTCCTGCCGTCGCCAACTCTGTAAGAATGAGTCTATACAGCACTCGTTTCCAAAACTCAAGGACATTTCATAGAGATAATATTCAAAATTATACACGCCCCATATATAGATCAAGTGTAATACAGGACATGAGGAAAATGAAAAAGTATTGAGTGAAAGTTTTAAGGAACAGAAGTCAAAGGAAAGATTTATTTTGGAGCTTTTTCCTGCCATGAAGTTTTTTTTTTCTTCCCTCTCAGATCCTGAAAATGTTCCTCTTCATAAGGACAAGTCGATAAACTGCTATAAATACGAACTGCTTTCTCACGTCCTCTGGGATTCGCCCTTTGCTAGAAGTTACACATTCTGCTGAGGAAAACCGCCGGGCGGGTTCTTTTTATTTGCTCCTTAACTAACCCTCGCTTTTATAAACGGTCTCCTATTTAGTTATTTATTTATTTATTTCGAAATCATCCGAGGCAAACTTTTCGAGGTCGGCCTTGTTCAGCATCTGCTGCGGAAACAGAACGCGACTAGGACGCTGCCGCGGCTTCGCCCCGTCCTCCCCGTTCAGCGCACGAGTACGGCTGATAGGTCAAGATGCGCTTGGAGGCACGCATTGTACCTAAAGGGACATCTGCTCCCGTTCTCCAGAGACCACGCGGATTTCACTTCATGCTAATGCGGGGAGACGACGGACAGGCCGCGGCGGTTAAAAAAAAAAAAAAAGTAGCGTGGAAGTATAACCGCTCGGACGAGGTCGAGAAGAGTCTGGACAGAGTGTTGAACAGGCTTTAGACCCGCAACAGTTATTTCAAAGATATAATTGTTTTTGTTTATTTATTTACTCATAAACATGCACTGATCTGATTCGGTGTCAGGGTAGTTAACACGTCCGGGCTCCTGAGTAGCGGGACAGAGAAGCTTTGCCCGATCATCCGGAGACGGCGGGTTCGAATCCCAGCTAGGGTTTAGATTGCGTGTGTTTTCAGAGGAGGGGTATATGTAAACTTTCACATCAATATCACCGTCCTCTGAATGTATAATGCTGCCCCCTTGAGGCTGGTCTATGCAAAGTCGCACGCTACCTCGTACCCCACTGCACAGCCCTCCCGAGAAATCTAACTTCACGTTGCAGCGGGGCAGACTGCAACAATGACGGATTGGTCCGTCTAGTAGCATCTTATTTCCGGCTTCTTCTTCTACGCCTGCAGCGATGTTGAGTTGATCGTCATACTGACCGTCTCTTCCAACTTCTTTTCTCGTTTCTGCGTTTCGGTAAACGGTACTGTTGTTTAGGTGGCAGAGCGTGGGGAAGAAACTCCGTAGAAAGCCCACCGCCATCTAGTGGTTTGGTCGTGTAACTGCAGAGTGACTCAGATGCACCAGCAAATACAGTGTGTGTATATATAAATTCTGACAACGCCGTAGGCTCCGTGTAGATAGGCTCCGTGTAGATTTGACACCGAGGCGTAAAGTTTCGTAAGCATCAGTTTGAGTAGGTGTCACGTGTTGTTGAAGAAAGTGATGGCTTCTTCAGTTTTGGAGAAAATCTAAAAAGATATCTAAGAATTTTTATTGATGTATTTTTTTTATAGACACACCAATGCATTTTTCCATTGAAGGAAAGTTAGAAAATTTGTGTATGCTGTCAGTTTTCCTTCTTTGAGGGAAAAAAATTTTGTATATTTGTATATTAAGGTGCTTTTTTTTTTTTTTAACAACGGTTATCGCAAAGGAAAGCTTTACAGGATCGAAAGAAAATTATGAAAATGTGTATGACTAAAACTAATCAGAATGTCCCTGATGAGCAAGCGAGGGAGGGGTTGCTGAGGGAAAAGCTCCCTGAGATGGCGATGGGGGAAAAAAAAAAAAAAAAAAAACCTCGAAAGGACGCAGACTCAACAGTGAATCGTCCTTAAAACGGAAAGCAAGGATTGTTTTGGAGTCGTAAGAAAAAAGGAAAACAGTGTTTTTTAAATCTAGAATCAGTGGGTCAAATAAAAATGAAATTTTTTTTAATTAAAAAACTTTTATAAGATAAGATTTTGATGAGGAGACACTGCTGCAGAGTAAATCCTGACGCAGAGAGGAAAACCCAGAGAGCGTTCAAGGCTTGCAGGTTTGCTTGCTTTCTCGGAGTGGAGTTCTTGGTAATTATGGTTGCATTCCTGTGATTTATTTATTCATTTTTTAAAATAATTTTTTCTCTCTTTCTCTTTGTTTGAAGGATGAGGAATGGAACGAGAGTTCTGAAGTCGCTGCATGTCGCCATTTAAAGCATGTCAAAAGCAAATGATAGATAAATTAATGAATAAATTAATTAATAATAATTAAAAAAAAAGAAGCTGGTGCTGTTTTTTTTCTTCCTGAATGTGGGAAGAAAAAAATTATTTTTGATTATTAACAAACTGCTTTGAACTTGTTCTGTTGGGTGTTAATTGGTTTTTGTGTGTGTGTGATATATAATGTGTGTGTGAGAGAGAGACAGAGAGATGGACATGCTTTCATAGATTGATTTGTGTGTAAAAGTTTGCGCACCCACTCCAGATTTAAGTCTAACGACTAAAGTGTGTACAACAACAATACATTTAGTGATATATTATTTTTAAAGTAAAGATGATGGGTAGGATTTCTTCGAAGTTCTGTTTACAGCCTCTATATGTCTCGGCCGTTATAGAATCACCTGTGTGATTCTCTCTCTCTCTCTCTCTCTCTCTCTCTCTCTCTCTCTCTCTGCTGCTGCTAAAACTCTTTATTTGTATTTGTGTGTGTGTGTGTGTGTGTGTGTGTGTGTGTGTGTGTGTGTGTGTGTGTGTGGGTTTGTTTTGTTTGCTGCTGCGCCATTAGCGATCTCATTTTCTCCAGGCGATCCCCGGAGCGCTGATGAGGATAATTAGTGCTGAACTCCCGTCTCGTGGGGGTGGAGGTTTCGCTCTCCCCACGGCGCCCCCTACAGTTCCGATTCAGTCACTCCAACACCAGGCTGGTTAAATTTAGCTTGAAGGAGGAAAAATATAGATATTATTTCATGCCTAATATTATGGCGGCGTTATTAAAGCTCCTCCGTGCGGGTCTAATTGAAGCAAAGTGACATCGTGAGTGCTCGACGGAGGATGAATATATTTAACTCTGAGGCAATAATAACAATCCGTTAAGCTTTAATCTGTTTAGAGCTACACGTTTTTATATTTTTATTATTTTATTTCAAAGCCTAAATCAGAATGGCAACGAGACGATCAACATATGGATTAAGGATGATTGATTGGCAGTTGCCTAGGTGATTCGAACTTTCTGATGTTAACCGATGCCCCGCCCACTTACCCAGGGTATATATGACGTTTTATGATGTTTAAAATAAAGTTGTATTTTTTCCTCCTATGATGTGTATGAATGATGTTTTATGTATGTTTTTTTTTTTTTTTTTTAATTAAGCGTCGTCAGAGTTCATATGTATAAACACACACGGGTTCACATCCACATCTGGAGACAGATTTAGCATCCGCTACTTCTCAGCTACTTCAGTTAAATTATATCGAACTCGCTTTGCTGAGGGGAACAAAAATCCTGTGGAAATTGTTCTCTCTGACTTGCTCACAAACGCCATCAAACCGCATCTGACACAGTCTTTGAACATGCGTCAGACTCTTTCACGCCGCTGATCGACAGGTGCCCGCCCCCGGCACCACCGAGTGCGCGGTTCGGGTATTTTACAGGCTTTTCTCCGCACTCCATCTCGCCTTTCTTTCCTGCACGGTGGCTGAACATTTCTCATTCCTTTACTTGTACCGATGTTCCTGTGAGCGCACCCAGCTGTACGCGCAGGAAGTGATTGGCGGAGAGAAATAGCACCGGATTCTTCTTTCTCGTTGTGTTATTTATTTATTTTTTTCTTTAACGTTGTATGGATTTTAAACCATGTCCTATTTTTTTTTTTTTTTCCCCTGTAATCCCCTTCTGATCCTCCATCGTTTATTTTCTCTCTTGTCTTTTCGTTTTGTTTTGAATCCCTCTGAGATTCGTCATAAAGTCCCTGCTGCCGTGACTAATCGCCAGGTTTTTCTATCCCTCGATATCTCTTTTAATATGAACGTTCCTTAATAGCGTGTCAACCTATTAACCAGCATGAAAGCAAAGAAAGCAACTAAGGAGATGTAAAAGGACATCATGGAATTGCTTTAAGAAATGTCCAACGTTCGTAAACCCTGCAAGGTTTGAACCATCAACAATCAACCATGCAAAAGCGTTTGAATGGAGATCACTCAGATGATTGGTGTAGTTGCATCATAAAAAACAAACAACAACAACAACAAAAAAACCATCTGCATTTAATAGTGAAAGTAAGAGTATTTCCCTACGTACATGATGCTTTAGCTCCCGCAGCTCGGGGCCTGGAGAGAGCTGATGGACTGCGGGGAAAAACTAAACAAACAAACAAACAAAATTTTCATATCATTTCAGTAATATCTTTTTTTTTTTTTTTTTTTTTAATTAAAACGATGACGTCAATTAAAACATGTGACATTTTATGGGATACAAACAACAATCTTTAATCAGAATCTTTAGTGAAGCTTCATTTGCACGATGAATGTGAAAGGACTCTCAGTTCTGGTACTGTACTGTAACCTCACCTCGGACTGCCGCGCATACGTGTGCTCGAACAGCTCGTGTTTTATCTCGCAGTGGCGCTTCACATTACTGCCTTTTATTATCGAGACGGTTTCTGAACTGAGGTTTTGAACTTCCCGCAGGAAGAATAAACACGTCTCGATCTGTCCAGTCGTCTTTGAAGGTTCAGTTTTAATAGTCTACTTTCTTTTTCTTTGGAGTAAGCCATGCTCTGTTGTGCTTTTCTTAAACGATCGTGTTGATTTGAGGTTTGGTAACGATCCTCATTTATCAGAAAAGCATCAGGGTTTGGATTGAACTGACACTCGGTCCGGATCTGGATTGTGGTCTTCAAGTTAGTGATGCTTGGTATGTGGACGTATTTAATTATAGATTAACAAAGTTACAGTTAAAAGTCAATGTTAAAAACAGTCCTCCTGCTTTCCAAGAAAAACTGGTTCATTCTTCTCATTTTGCATTAGTTTAACACTTTCTTCATATAAAAGCTCAAAGTTAATTCACCGGAAATGGAGGTTAGCGAAGTATCGTTTCAAACCAATGCATCGCTTATCCGTCTAAAGCTAACCGGTTCTCAAACTAGAAAATGATCTTTTCTGGTTTTGTTTGTGAACTTGTTTCGCGCACACAGAATCTCCTTTTATTCGGTTATTTCCGTTCTAGAAGTTTACAATGTTTACTTGCGTTTCTTTGTTTCTTGGAGGTCTGATTTTTGGTTTTTGTTCCTGGAGACCCACTGCGAAGTGCTTTTGCTTTCCTGATTTAGCACATTAGCACTTCTGTGAGTGCATGTTTAAAAAAAAAAAAAAAAAAAAGACAGGCTGGGAACTTGAAGAGGAGAGGAAACGTCGTCGTGTCTTCGGCGTTCGCGTGCTGGTAAGTGGAGCCGGCGGAGACGATAAGTGGAGCATCAGGAACTTTTGTGCGGCGCCAGCGTGAGCCGAGCAGTTGGGTTTATATGTGCTGGCGACGGCGCGCTAATGATCGTCGAGCAGGGAGTCGTTTCCCGTTTTAGAGCTGTAGCTTCCTGGTCCTTAAGGTAAAGTACACGGGAAGCGAGGATGATCGCGCCAGCTGTTATAAACGACCACCTGCTGCAGTTCACCCCCCAGCCCTGTCCTCCACCTCACCGCCCCGAGTGCAGACGGCATGGGGAGGTACGAGTAGCATGTTCCGTGTTTGAGTCGATTCGAAAGGAACAACAACAACAACAAAAAAAAGCAGTTTTGCGTGTGTTGTGAAGCTGTTTGCTTGGCTTGAGGTGTGTGCGCGCGTTTGGCCCGATAGATTCCTGCTGCGAAAATGTTTAACATTTTTTTCAACGGCCGTAAAGCAGAAGAATATTATAATTGAACATTTGTAGAGGAGAGAAAAAAAAAAAGAATTCTCTTTATTTGAGTGCTTTAAAGGCCACGTCCTACTTTTAGTCATCTAAACTATATACAAATGTGTTTTCTAAAGAATTTCACAAAATTATTCCTCGTCGTTTTATTCTTAATGTTAATTTTAATATTGTTCTTTTATTAAGTAATTGCTTGTGATTGAAAAAAAAAAATTAAATGAAGTAATAATGATGAAAGATTTTGTTTTTTATCCAACTTTCGGTTTAAGACTTTGAAGTTAATGTGAGTTGAATCTCCTTAAATACAAACATTTTGCATTTTTATTTATTTATTTATTTATTTATTTATTACCAAGCAACATTTACTCTCTCTGGTACATTTGACATTTTTCTTTGGAATGTCAGATTTATAAATTTCTGCTTTTTTTCTTTTTCCCTCTTGTGGTCAAAACCTTAAAAGAAAAACTGTGTGTGTATATATAATATTTTTCAGTCCATGGTCAGATTTTGTCTTTTAATCAGGACATGTCTCCTCTGGACCCTTTTTGTTCGGATTAGTTCTGTAGTCTGTTCTTGTCTGAGGTGTAAAGATAGCCTGAGGCCCGAGGCCTTGTGTGTCTGGCCGAGGTTAAATGGGTCTGAAGGCCGTCCCTGTGGTTGGTCATTGAAACAGAGTGTGTGTGTGTGTGTGTGTCAGTCAGTACAAGCTGAACACTCTCACTCTCATAAATGATATAGAGCGATATCCCGTCTTTATCCCTACACACACTGTGGCCTTGTCATCCCTTAAGGCCGAAAGCATCAGACACACTGCCTTCTGTCAGATTCCATTCCATTTAAAATGACTTTCAGTGAAGGTTCTTGTCTTCTTCCCCCCTCAAATATAGTCATTAGCCAGTTCCCACCCCCCAGCCAGCTCTCTTACATTTTTTTTTTTTTTACACTTCTGAAAAAAAAAAAAATCTGATATATATATATTAGACAAGCTGAGCTGGCCAAGCGCGAAGAAGTGTCCGCCGTCTTCTGAAGACATGAGGTTCCTGACGCTGGTGATTGACTGATGTCACGCTGACACACGGAGGGAGAATAGCACCATCCTTCCTGTTTAATGAGCGCGGACAATTTTGCTGTCTGTCTCAGTCGCCTTGTGATGATCTGCTGAGAACTAATGCTTTTCTGTTGCGTCCTCGATCGCTGGTTGTGGTTGGGGGTAAGATGGTAATTAATGCTGTACAAGTGTGATCTGTAGCACTGAATCACGTCTTTAATTGTTATTCAAGTCAAAATAATGGACTGTTGCTAAGCAAAGTAACAAATTCCCAATGATGCAAGTAAAAAGATGGGGGTTTTATACTCTGGGTTACAGCCAAATATAGTGCTCAGGTTCTGCACATCAAAACAAACGCAAGGTTTTTTCTTTTCTTCTTTATTTATTTATTTTCTTCTTTCTTGCTTTCTTTTTTCCCTTCTTTCTTTATTACTTTCTTTTTTTCTTTCCTTCTGTCTTTCTTTTTTTCCTTCTTTCTTACTTTCTTTTCTTTTCTTTCTTTCTCTTTTTGTTTTCTTTTTTCCTTCTTTCTTTCTTTCTTTCTTTCTTTCTTTCTTTCTTTTCTTTCTTTTTCTTTCTTTCTTTTTGTTTTTTTTTCTTTCTTTCTTTCTTTTTCTTTGTTTTATTTTTTCTTTCTTTCTTTCTTTCTTTCCTTCTGTGTTTCTTTTCTTTCCTTCTTTCTTCTTTCCTTTTCTTTCTTTTTCTTTCTTTCTTTCTTTTTCTTTGTTTTATTTTTCCTTCTTTCTTTCTTTTTCTTTCCTTCTGTGTTTCTTTTCTTTCCTTCTTTCTTTTTCTTTTTGTTTGCTTTTTTCCTTCTTTCTTTCTTTCTTTCTTTCTTTCCTTCTTTCTTTCTTTCCTTCTTTCTTTCTTTCTTTCTTTCTTTCTGTTCAAGTCAAAATAATGGACTGTTACTAAGCAAAGTAACAAATTCCCAATGATGCAAGTAAAAAGATGGGTGTTTTATACTGTGAGTTGCAGCCAAATATAGTGCTCAGGTTCTGCACATCAAAACAAACACAAGGTTTTTTTATTTTCTTTCTTTTTTATTTATTTATTCTTTCTTTCTTTATTTATTTCCTTCCTTCCATCCATCCATCCATCCATCCATCCATTCAAATAACAGCCCAAAAGTATTTTGCCAATACCATACAATACTGATCCATTTCAGAGACCTGCACTAAAATGACTTTAGATCACACGATCTAAGTTCACACGAGCCTTGGACAAAAGTGGATCAAGTGACTTAAATCTGTGCAAAAAAAAAAAAAAGTTGTTAGCAGCCAGACGTATAACCATCATATATAACTATCAATATATGAATTGATTGGTTTTTCTTTCATCTCTAAAATTTACTTTGGTTTAAGTGAAGAAATAAGCAGAGGAAAGTCGCCTGTTTCTCGTATACGGTTAGGATCGACAAAGCCTGTGAATTTCCTATTTCAGTGCACAAGCTCTGGCGTTCGTTCTTTCTTCCCCTGTCTCTTATTCTCCCCTCAGTCATCAGCTTTCTCTCTCTGTCTGCCACCTAAAACACACTGTTCCTCTTTTGTTCTCAGTTCCTTTGCTAACTTTAGACACTTCGGCTGCATAACGAGCGCACCTGACAACGGGCGAAAGCAAAAGTCACCCCGACGCGAGCCTCTTCCCCACTAAAACCTTCCGATGTCTTTTTAATAACGCCAACAGCTGGAGTCGACGGCCATCATGGCTGCTGAGCCTACGATTCCTGAGCGCGCACTTCAGAGCGCGCAGTAACCCGCAGTCCATCTGGCTGTCTCATTATTCCCCCGAGGCGCGCGCGGAGGAGCTAGGACAGCCCGAGCTCCGGAGAGGCTCTCCGTGGGATCTTTTCTTCCCCGCGTCATTCCAACGGCCCATTCCTGGCCCATATTCTGCAGGAGTATGATGCGATGGCTCGGTGGCATCGCTCTGTCGAGGCACATCGAAGAGATTGAAGTCGCGTTTAATTGAGCGTCGTAAGCAGAGGTGATAAATAGTTGTGTACCGATGTTGTTTGCTTGTTTGGCCATGAAGTTCGCGGGTGCAGTGATGTAGCCCGGGTTTCAACAGCTACAACACGTGTGAAGTATTACTGTGCAGTATATTGTGTCCATGTATGAGATTCCAGTAGATTCCAGATTTGTTAAATGAATTTGTTTTCGTATGTGCAGCTGGTGAGAGTGAGCCCCAGAAGATGGCTGAACCTCCAGGAGTACCAGAGCAAGAAGCTGATGCAGGAGTCTGGGGTCGCCGTCCAGCGCTTTTTCGTCGCCGACACCGCTACCGAGGCTCTGGAGGCTGCTAAGAGGCTAAGTGAGTAGCGCAAAAAAACAATAAATAATTCAGATTTATTCAGTCTTAGGCACATTCTTACCAAGAAATACAGTAAGATCACATGGATTGTTTTTAAAGCAGATGTCCAGGCTTCCATCGAACCATTAATCAAATACTGGGGTTTACACTTCTGAATGATTTCACAAGGTGTACAGGTCATCCCCGACTTACGAACAGGTTCCGTTCTGCCAGCCAGTTCGTAAGTCGGATTTGTTCTTAAGTCCGGCAAAGTGAGTCGTGTAAACCTTTGACACGAATATATAATATAATTCATAACAATACACTTGACGAAAACTGTTCTCTTTCCATACTGCGATCATGTGGTCAAAAACCGTAACCGCGCCTAAGGAAATTAATCTCGCACATCAGTCAAATGTAGCAGTGTTCCCCGACGCCATTTTGTCTCAGAGCTGTTTTCCACTGTAGTGGACTGTGAACTCTTTTCAGAAATTAGGATTAGTCACCATCAGTACAGCTTTTTCTATCATCATGCACACGGACTGATTCATTGAAACCGGTGAGGCCGACTCATTTCTCCAGCGCGCGCACACACACTCACACTCACAATATACCAGACTTTAGACATTTTATACATTCACTTACACACTGAAAATATTGAATATAATCATAAATATTGGTATCTGGTGCACTGCAGTGTACAACAACACATGTACACATGAGCTACTTCCAATTATATCACCGAAGTAATTCCTAACATGTTAAATAATTGATGTTCTTTGGCAGCCCTGGTATTAAATGTATGCAAACCTATTTGTGTAATCGTCCTTGGATTATGGTTAGGGTTTATTGTTTTTATGCCATTTGCAGCGAACTCAGTTTTATACACAGACGCGCACACACTCACACACTCACACACTCATACACACATTTGCGAGTTGAAGTGCATCCAACTCGCCAGCGAGCTCTGTTTTGCCAACCAAGCCTGGTGTCGGGTGTCAAAAGGTGTGAGATTCCCTTTAGTGGCCAAGCAGCATTAACCGGAGATAAACGGAGGTTCACTACAGCCACCCTCTCTAAGCTCCGCGAGTGTGAATCGGCCTGGCCGTTTTCCAGAAGCTGATCCCTCAGCTGCCTGCTTTCGGCTTCCTAATCTGCCCTTTATCTCGCTGCTCGCGGTAGGCCTCGGCGCAGTCTGCCACGCGAGCACACACTTGGCTAGCCGGTACGGTCGTATTAACGATGCCTCATTCGTACCGGGAATCGTCGCTCGTGTGTGAGCGAGGTCACAGTGCCGTGTCAGGTCACGCACCTCGGAGCAAATTTTCAGAACGCACTCACGCCACGGGCAGTATAATCTCAATTTCCGTCTAAGCGCGCGCACACACACTCGAGGTGACCAAGCGAGACGCAAATGGATTTCTGTCAGAGAGATGCGACTGTGAGCTTTTCCCCTCAGAGACACGCCGGACACGCGCTCTCTCCGCTCTGCTCCGCTCTTTGACGGACCCAGTTTTACCCATGCTGCAATGCAGCTGACAGCTCAATTGGAAACGCTTGCTCATACACTCGGGCACTTTCAGACACACAGCGAGAGATGCTTTAGTAGGCTATGATTTATTGCGGTTGCAACTTTAGGGAGTTTAAATCCACACCGTATGGAGAGGTTAAAAAATATAGTGGAACATTTATTGGACAAGGTGATGCTCTTTTTTTTTTTCTTTCTTTCTTTTCTTTCTGAGGGCGTACTGTTCCTAAGAAAAGAAACTTTTAGGTAAAAAAAAAATTTTTTTTTTTTGGAAATACTATTCATGAAAAAGAAGAAAAGTAGAACAAAGTACTATCAGGATCTAAAAGCTTGCACCTGAAAGGCAGAGGAACCAGCCCTGTAAAGTGAAGTTTTATTTGCTGACAGGATGCTAATGAAGGCAAGTCTAAAGACCGTCAGGTTTGACTTTTAAACAGCGTCTCCATGGTGTAAAGTGACCTAGCTGTCAAAGAGGCAGACCTCATGCCGCCTTCATCAGTCACAGGTTTGATATTATGCAGCGTCGGCTCTTAAATGCGCATCCGGCGCTTACGAAAAACCGCACCCAGTGTGTGTACGTGTGTGTAATCAGAAGATGAAGTGGTTAACTAAAGAGAAGACATCCTGACAATATGCCAGTTGTGAATCATTTTTTTTTATGTTTTTAATTTAATTTTTTATTTATTTTTATCGGAATACTTCATGCAAATGAGATGATGTCATTTTTTTTGCACCAAAAACATTTTGTGTTTCTCTCACACACACGCACCCGCACTAGTTTCTGTAATAAAACACTCCCATGTAATGTAAGATGGATTGTAACCCCGGCCGTGCCCCTGCCATCTTTTTTTGAGAAAGTGTCTAATGAAGACAAATTCGTGTTTTCCTCGGCGCCGCCGTCTAAGCCGCGCTCGCGCTTTCTCCAGCCAATCAGCGGGCGCCATTATTTTGGCCTCCAGCTCATGCCGCTGGCCGGGTTGACACGTGTGTCTGCTGCCTGCATGGTGATGGATTTACCTCTTAGAATGTTCCAGATCAGTCTGTCTGGATTTCATGAGGAAAGCTTGTGTCCACCGGGGATGGATGCTGAACCCCGGGGCCACGACGGGAAAATATTTAACCGTGCCTTATTCAGCCCTTTTTTCCTTGTATTTCGGTGTTGTCGTCGTATCCCACTTTTGATCACGTTCAAAGATTTCTCTTAAGGATAGGAAAATTGGTGGCATATTGATCTGACAATGCTGCGTAGTGTTGTAACAAACACCCAGGTGAATTTTTTGAAGTTTTAATGTCTATCTGATAAGTTCAGATGATCGCTATCTTTGTTTGCCATTTGAATTTCCTCAACTTTGATTTTTTTATTTATTTTTATGTTCTCTCCCTTCCTTCCATCTCTCCCGTATCTCACTCTCTCTGTTTATTGACAACACGTTGAGAGGCAGCTGCTGCTCCTGCTTTAGATTACGGAAAGGCAAAAGTCCTACATTCATCCTATACCACAAGGCAAAACCGCATAAGTTCATTTATTCGCGATATGAATATTCAGAGTAAACAGTGCCGCTTCGTTCGCCTGCTTCAAATCTCCTGTGTGCTTATTAGCGGAGTGGCCGAGTTTCGCATGACTCAGACCTGTCTTGATTTTCTCCTGAAAGGAAGTACACTCTCCAGACCAGAGTCTGCTTTTTTTTTTTTTTTTTACTTGCTTGTTCTTGTTGCCGTAGAAATTGTGATCTGTAAATGACAAGCATGATTTGCTGCTTTCCCCCAAAAGAACTTTTGTTTAAGGTGATTTAGTAATAATGTGTTGTCACACTGTTCATTTCATCGCTCATTCTTTTTTTTTCTCCTTTTTTTTTAGCGGAGATTAGATTCTGTCACTGAACAGTATCACTTTCTACATTTACCAGCTCAAATAATGTTCTTCTGTAAAATTCAATCTAATGGCTGATGCGTTCTACACTAGGCTGAGGGTGATTATCTTGACAAATTGCCGTATTTCAGCAACGACTTCTACTCTGAAGTGTTGATTCTTTCAGAGATCACATGTTCTCCATATCATAAGTCAAGATTAGGCTGAAAAGGTTCTGGAAAATTTTGGGCATAGTCTTGCGGAAGTGTTTAGACACAGATTTAGGGACAGTCATTTGGATGGTTTTGAGAGTGAATTTGGAGACGGGAGAGAGTAGTGGGACAAATTTGGGGCCATTCTTGGAAGCACATGTGGGAAAGCACGTCTTGGGAGCATAATTAGGGATGGTCTTGGGAGCGTATTTAGGGATGGTTTTGGGAGCAGATTTGGGGATGGTCTCTGGAGCAGATTTGGGGATGGTCTCTGGAGCAGATTTGGGGATGGTCTCGGGAGCATAATTAGGGATGGTTTTGGGAGCAGATTTGGGGATGGTCTCTGGAGCAGATAGCAGATTTGCGGATGGTCTCGGGAGCAGATTTGCGGATGGACTCTGGAGCAGATTTGGGGATGGTCTCTGGAGCAGATTTGGGGATGGTCTCTGGAGCAGATTTGCGGATGGTCTCTGGAGCAGATTTGGGGAAGGTCTTGGGAGCGTATTTAGGGATGGTTTTGGGAGCAGATTTGGGGATGGTCTCGGGAGCAGATTTGCGGATGGACTCTGGAGCAGATTTAGGGATGGTCTCGTGAGCTGATTTAGGGAAGGTCTTGGGAGCGTATTTAGGGATGGTTTTGGGAGCAGATTTGCGGACGGTCTCTGGAGCAGATTTGCGGACGGTCCCTGGAGCAGATTTGCGGACGGTCTCTGGAGCAGATTTGCGGACGGTCTCTGGAGCAGATTTGTGGACGGTCTCGGGAGCAGATTTGCGGACGGTCTCGGGAGCAGATTTGCGGACGGTCTCGGGAGCAGATTTGCGGACGGTCTCGGGAGCAGATTTGCGGACGGTCTCGGGAGCAGATTTGCGGACGGTCTCGGGAGCAGATTTGCGGACGGTCTTGGGAGTGGAATTAGGTCTTGGGAGCTGATTTGGTGACGGTTATGGGGATGGTCTTGGCGTGTAATTAGGGAAGGACTTGAGAGCTGTTTTGGGGATTTTCATGCAGATTTGAGAACATTCATTTTAGCAGAAATAACAACAGTCTTAAGAGCAGATTTAGTGACGTGCTGAATTTGGAGACGGTCGGGTTGGCAGATTTTAGGGATAGTCGGGAGTAAATTTGGGGACAGTTTGGTATGTGTGCGGATAGAGATTTTGATTTGAATTTAATCTCAGGTGCAGCTGCACAGGTCTTACAGTGGAGGGTGCTTCTCCAACCCCTTGTTATCTAAATATTCTTTCTCGGTAGATCTCCAACTCATCAAGAATGCATCTGCATGGTTTGTTTTCAGTTTCCCACTTGACACACCACTCCATTCCATCTACTGACTTCTTGTTTAAGATTAAAAAAAATATATGCTTCTCTACAAAGTCAGCACCCACTTAAACCCAAAATATGTTGCACCCTATTCTTTTTTTTATCCTTAAACACAGTTTGGGGTAAGGGGTAACAAGGTGGCCAAACTAACTTTCCGTTTCTTTCTGACTGACTTCAAACAATGAAAAAAGGCTGACGTCTTTATTATTACTCTGTACTAACTTCTACCTAACAGGCTTTTAGATATTTATATTCTTAAACTTGTTCCTAAATATCCTAGCATGAAGATATCATTTTAGTGACGCCTCCACTGCACTTTTGTAAGTCACTCAGGCTAAATGAGTCCTGGAGTTAAAAAAGTTGCACAATTATCTGGCTCGGTCTCAAGCATGATATTATGTCTTTTGCATGATCACATGGTTTTGAAGTTAAGTGAGCTTGGCCCATTTGTGCCGCAATTCGTCAGCCCCCTTCCGAGCTTTTCATAGTGCTGCATAGTCGAGGATTGGCTGTGGAATCACTAACCCTGTTTCTTGGAGATGCCCAAAAAAACCCTGCTCTGCTCCCTTGCCTCTTGCTTCAGGCTTCTTCTCGACGTGAGCTGTTGTGGACCATATGTCTTTTTTTCTGAACATACCATGTCCGAACCATCTGCCTCGCGCTCTCCCTCTCTTTTTCCCCCCAAGCCTCTGCGACCAAGCGTGACGAGCTCTAAGATGCTAAGATTCTAAAGCAATCGTGTTGAACAGATTGGCACAAATGACCTGCCTCTACACCTTTTTTGCCAGTTATTCTTGTTTTTATGTTGGTGTATACATTATGCTCCGTGTCCTGTTTGTTTTTCATGTCCTCTTGTTCATTCCGGGGATAAGCTTTGATGGTCTGTGGTTATACCTATTACTCTAATGCAAGATGAAAGACATTTGAAGTGTTTTGGGAGTTTTTGCTGTGCATGCCTGTTTGCCGTGTAAAGCTGATTGATGGTTGCCGCTATGATTATGTTCCACTCTAGTTCCTTGACTGTTTTTGGTCAAACTGGTTTTAGAGATGAGGGATAAATAACAAATTAATGCAAAAAAAACAAACAAAAAAAAACGCTCCACTATGTCAAGCGAAGCATTTCATTTTGTTGTAATAGTTTGCCTTCTCGTGTTTCTTTAGAGCAAGGACTCACGACGACTCAACACGTGAGATTGATCCTCTTTATCCTGATGGGTGTGGTCTCTTCCAGTATGACCCCGCCCCCTCCATCCACCGGGGATGAGGGATCACCAAGGCCTGTAGACATCAGACTGTAGGCATTTTTTCACAAATACGATCTTTAGGACTGACTGGCCGCACTGATATTTAAAAGTGATCGGATCGAATTTGGCGGAAACGACTGTGACTGTGGTAACAACGCTCACAGGTTGCGTGCAGAACATTATTTCCTAATA
Organism: Clarias magur; assembly: GCA_013621035.1. Lineage (NCBI taxonomy): Eukaryota > Metazoa > Chordata > Actinopteri > Siluriformes > Clariidae > Clarias > Clarias magur. The sequence goes on along the minus strand of QNUK01000085.1, from coordinate 866,087 downwards.
TTTCTCCCTGTTTCAGTACATTCCCTCTAGCTTTGCCTGGACTGATGCATCCTTCCACAGTTCGATCAGCCATTTTACTTCTGTCAGAATCTGTCCAGTTCTATACTGCGGCTAACACAGTAGTTATTTTGGAAAATTCAAGGAGGCGCAGCTTTTAAGTACTTGAAGGTGCTAGCGCCAAAAGAGGGTCAAAATTCTCTGCGCCTCCTAAAGCAAGGGGTAACAACTTAACTTCATGCAATATTTTTTTTTTTATTTTGTATATTTTCACCTCAGTTTTGTTCCATCATCCCCCTGCTAGCTTTTCAACAAGTTTTCACCATGGGTCCATGTCCCAAACTACGTGATCATGCGAACCTGAACTTGCGAGCGTTCAGACTGAGATGAGAATCGGAACGAAAATCTAAATTTAGTGCCTGGTGCATATCCCAGGAGACTTGGGGAACGATGCGGGTAGACCCTGAACAGGGTGCCAGTCCATCACGGAGAGCACATGCAAACTCCGCACACATGGAGACGAGAATCGAACCTGTCTGGGAATCGAACCCGGACCCTGGAGATGCAAGGCGACAGTGCTAACCACTAGTCACCATGCAGGCGTAATCTTGCTCATATATAATTATTTATTGTATTGTATCTAAACAGTTTTTTCAATGTACCGGCTCCTTAAAAAACTAATTACTAACTAGTCACATGACTCCACCTCGGTCAATCCGCGACATGAAGAAATACCAGTTTTAACAGTTTAATACTGTATAGTTACAGTACAAACTTTGTCAGTGAACTATGAGGGGGGAAAAAAATAGAAAATGAAATCGCTCATTAATCATAGTCGAGGTAAATTGCTTATAAAATGAATCATGATATTGATTTGAGGTCACATCCCCCTCAGTGCGCCAATCTCGTATTAAACCACAGCCTCCACTTCCACCAACGAACCGCTTAAGGAAGATGAAAGGTGTCCGTATGTTTATTACATTTCCACATCCAACACCAAGTAGCCCTGATGCTGTTCTGATGACCTCAGGTGGTCTTGCCAAAGCACTTTTTGTGTGTGTGTGTGTTTTTAAAAAAAATAGTTTTTCTAGTTTATTTGCTGGATTTTTTTTTTTCCCTGACGCACAAGCCTCTTCTGTTCCCCTAAATAACCGTATAGAGGCCCTTTGAAATCCTAACGGAATGCAACCTCATAAAATGACACACTCGCCAAGCACATAATAAAAAAAATCTCTCTTTATGAATCATAAAGAACTGTAATTGGCCTGGTGATTTGTGCCTCCATGGTGGAACAATAGCGAAGGCTTTCAAATGATTCTGCAAATCCATTGGCGGAGGGAACACAAGCTGCGTTTCGCACCGCTCACAAATCAAAATGTAATTTGGCCTTCCTGACGGCTCCTCCGGATTGGCATTACCCACGATGCATTATGGCTCGCCGTGCCTCCGTATCCCTTTGCTGCTTGGGCACGGGGCTGCGATGCCATTACTTCACTAATGCACGCTCCAAATTGCTTGTTTTATTAGAGCCATTCTACGCTCCATTGAGCGCTAAATTTGTACGAAAAATGCAGTGTTGTTATTATTATTATTTTTTTTCTTCCTCTTCCTCCCCTCCCACCAAATTCATTTCAGATCCTGTGTGTGTGTGTGTGTGTGTGTGTGTGTGTGTGTGTGTGTGTGTGTGTGTGTGTAAATTGAGTGCACCGTGACCGTCGGCAGAACGAAATGTAGAACGTGAGATGTTGAAACTGCGCAGCGAAGTCTGACAAAGCCCCGGTACACACTCTTTTTAGTGACGGGTTAGTTCCCGAGCGACTAGTTAAATCACTGTGGCTGAAATGACTCTCGTCGAGTTGTAATGGAGCTCTGTTAATGTAACATCTGTTGTTTTACATCGTCTCGTTTAGGAGATGAAAGATTTGACGATGCTCGAGAGAGAACCTTTTTTCCCCCCAAAGATGTATATACATTTTTTTTTCTCGCCGCTTTGGGAAACGACAGCATCTGTATTTACATTTCTTTATTTATTGACACTTTTTTATTTATTTATTTATGTTTTATAAATATGGGTGGATGGGAGGCATGATGTGAGGGAGGGGAGGACATAAGCACTTGTCATTTGTGTGTGTGTGTGTGTGTGTGTGTTTAATCTATTCACTTTCTACAGATGTAAAGGTCCACGCTTACGCTTGCTTGTACGTGTTTAAAGATTTGGGAGACGCAAATATATATATATTTATATATATTTATATATATATATATATATATTATATTACAGAAACCTCGAAAAAGCCTTGCCCAGTTAGACAAGTTAATATTAGTACTGTCTCGGTGTGTTTCTACCTGACGCGCTTTCCTTTTATGATTTGTTTATCTCATTAAAACCTTTTCATATAGCATCTGTTGGATGAAGAATAACGAGTCTTATCTATTTTTTTTTTCCTCCTTACCTTTTATTGTATTCAGTATACAATACACTCTATACAAGCTGCTTTTTTCCTTGTGCTTGAGTACAAGTCCATGCTGTGTGTGTGTGTGTGTGTGTGTGTTCTGTAAGGTGTTTGTGCAGGATGTTGATTGACACGGACATGCAGACTGACAGATTGAAAAAAAGCGTTTCAGGGGCTGGAATGAAGCAGTCACACACGTACACACACACACACACACACACACACACACACACACACACACACACACACACACACACACACATGCTGTTAAAGTGTACTCTGCACTAACGGAACAACATGTTCTTGCCTACAATACAAGGGTGTTGTAATGGTGTTTGAGACCCAGACGTTTTTTTTCTCTCTCTTTGATTAACCCCGCCTTTTTCCCAGCCCGGAGTCAGTTTAATCTTCTTCTCGGTTCAGATTTTTACCCTGAGAAACAAACCGAGGAATCAGTCTAACGCCTGGGCATGCCGTGGAGAAGCCGATTTAATATAGTGTTTGTGAGTTTTAAAAAAAAAATTTTTTTTAATTCAGGATTACTTACATGTTGTAATACCACGTTCCACCACTAGTCCGCATCAGGTACGAACAGGAGACGGTTCTCTCCGATCCTTAACATGACAAAAAGTCATCTGAGAAGTTTTTCAAGGATTCAAAACATTTCTGCTATTTTTAAAACACGCGAAATAGACTTTAGAGCAAACTTCCTCAGGCGTCGTGTTGTTTTGTCGCTAATTGATTTTTAATCACGTTAATTATCTTTGTGTAATCGTCTTTGGCTGGTGCTTCGGTATCAGACCCTTGATTTGTTGTCTGATCTCGCGTATATTAAAAACAGTCAGTATTGTGATTTCGGGGCCGATAAGATGATGTAAGGCCGATGCCGTGGTTTAAGTACTCTTACTATTTGGTAAGCACGTTTCATATGTTGATTTATTTATTTATTCATTTTCAATAAATAGCACACAAATTTGATTAAAGTTTTTTTTTTATTTTTATTTTTTTATAAAAATTGTTTATTTTTTATTTCTTTAGGCAGTAAATAAATCTTTAAATATCTGTTTTTTTTGTTTGTTTTTTTTAGAAAACTTTATTATATATTATATTTTAGGGATATTAATGATGAATTGTTAAATTAAAAAAGAGACAGATGAAAAAATGTATTAACCGATAAGGTTTGTTTTGCATCTGTTTTTCTGTAGCTCGCATACGTATTTATTAACACCACAAGAGGGCGCAATGCACTGCTTGTATTCAAACTGAGAGCACCATTTCGGGGATTTCATTTTTAAACAAGGCCAAAGAGATGAGCTAGATTTTTATATCTTTGCTAGAATTGTTTTTTTTTTTTTTTTATGTTTATTTGTGTAAACAATTTTTTGCTTTAGTATTTTTTATCTCACGTCGCTTATTTTGTTAGATTTGTTAGATAGATTGTAGAGTTTCAAACAGACTTCAGTTCTGTTGTTTCATTTGTGGCGATGTTCTGGGGAAGAGGAATAAAGTGCTCACACACACACATCCTTTAGGACCGGGGTCGGCAACCGTAAACACTCGGAGCCTTTTGAACCCGTTTCCCATAGACACGAAAACACCGGGAGCCGCAAAACCCTTTTGACATGTAAATGAAGAAATATTAAAACTTTTATTGAACTTTTCATTAATCGCGTGCTGGCGGATGTCACACATATTATGCATATATTAAGCGTCGAAAAATTATTATTATTTTAATGTTACAAAAAAAAAAAGAATTTAAAACTAAAATATAAATAAATTTTAATTAAATACTCAAATTTATTTTCTAAAGCCACAGGGAGCCACAACAGAGGGATACACGAGCCACATGCGGCTCCGGAGTCAAGATTGATGAGTTATTAATAATAATAATAATAATAATAATAATAATAATAATAATAACATAGTTACTCAAATGCACGTATTTCAACTTACAAGTGCTTTATTTGAAAACTGAACATATACACCTTTTGCCTTTTGAGTCTTGTGAAAATATTTTTCAATATTTCTCTGAATCAAGAGAGCAAGCAATCGGCATATTAGTTAAATGATTGACATCAGCCGTATCCCCGTGCACAAACGGGGGCCGTGTGTACAGCACGGTAACCCCGACAACCCAGTTGTAAGCTTAGCTATCCTTCCAGCCAGGCTTCCTTACATGCTCGCTAATAAGTTATGTGAAAGGTTTTGGTCTCCGAGATTCCTTTCCTCCCTTTCCGACCAGTCTGGATTGGTCCCAAAAACCAGACTTTAAGACATTTCCGTTCATAAGCATGAACCGCCATGTGTTACTTGATATTAACGATCAAACGATTATCCGGCATATCACGTCTCGGCTAAAATAATAGCTTTCGTATATTTTTTTTTATCGTATCACCCGTTCCTATGTGACGAATCTCCTCATTGTCTAATCTGCCCCGGCCTCACGGATGCGCCCGTCCCGCAGACGGTATTCGCCGTATTTCCTCTTCTCTTCCGCTGATGCTTTTTAAGCCCTAAATGCATCCCGTGTTGCACGTCAACATCGCTTCTGATCACTTGGCAGCAGAAGCTCGCGGAGAGTCTGTGAGTACCGGCTGATCCTCTGTGCTCTTTAATGAACACAGACGTGGTTTTTGTTCGCTTCCTGTACTCTGGCTCGTTGAAACAGACCGACTGTGTGCGGTGAAAATGTCTTCCCGAGGTAATTTACAGAGCTGACACAGAATTTTTTCCCTCTTCTCTCCTGGGAAAAAAACAAATAAATAAATAAAGTAAATCAGATTATGATTACAATGCAAAAATTCTACAGTCTTGGATCAATGCTTAAGATGTTCTACTTTGGGATTCCTCTGGGGTTTTTTTTCTCTCCACCCCCTGTTCTCTCACACACACACACACACATGGCCCAGCGTGAGCTCCCAGGTCGAGGCGAACACCGCACACGCGTACCTGAAGCCATTTTTCAGGCCTCGTCCAGAGAGATGTAATTTCCTGCCGTTTTTTTCGGCATCCTCTCTGCCAGCTGAGAGAATGAAAAAGAGCGAGGGGGGGGGAGGCTAGAGACGCAGCGCAAGACAAATGGAGGTGTACCGAATTGCTTAATATAGTTTTCTTTTTTTTTTTTTTTCCTTCCTTCTTCCTCTTCGAGCCGAGCTGTCAGAGATAACGTACGACTGAGATAGCGTGCATAAGCGGAGGAGAGAGCCGGTAATCCCTGTGATGGCTCCGCTTGGCCTTCATCCTCCGTTGACTTGAAGAGGCGATACAGGAGCGCGCGGAGATTTTATTAAGCTTCCGAGTATATCTGTAAGCCCTCGGGACTCATTAGCGGTATCGCGGAGGATGAGCTGATCCAGGGTCAGAGGTCAAATCGGGAGAAAAGTGGCCTGATCCAGGATGGCTGATTTTAATCATGGTTACTAGGGGTTTAATAGTGTTTAAACTTCGTCATTCAGGCGATAATTACTAGCAGAATTTGACAGTAAATATATATATGAAAGTAAATAAATAACTGGTAAGGATGAGAATGGCCAAGGAAGATCCGATATAATATTACCACAATATCTTGGTGTAGACTCGATCCGTATTGCGATTCTGTAAGTATGCAGGATAAAAGGTTCAGCTCCCTCAGACCGAGGCTGAGAATGGGAGACGATTACCCACAATCCTGATCGTATTTCAAGACCTCGCTCGTATACCGAGTTAGAATTTGTTTTTGTTTTACAAGGCGCAAAAATTATAATCGCAGACGAGTTAACTGTTGTGTTCATATTAATCGCTGCATGTAAACGTACTTTATATTTTATTCATGTTTTAACAGATATTTTACAAGTATATGAAATGCAAGGTAATATAACATTTATATAATACGTTATATGTTATAAAATATTCAAGGGGCGTTCAAGTCAAAGCAGGTTTGATTGTGCAGAATAACAGAACGCACTTATCCCAGGGCCTCACAAGTGTTCGGACACCATCAAGGTAGAAAGTTTTCTTCATGATGAGATCCTGCGCCTGCTTCACATCCGAAACGCCGGCCTCCCAGGAACTCCTTTATAGGCCATTTCCTTTTACTGGCCTGGTCCGATCACGGAAAATAAAAAGTTTTGTTTTTGCCGGATGATGCACGACCTCATACCAGTCACTGCACCAACTGCACGTTACAGGAACTCGACTGGGAGTCATCGAACCGTCGAGAGCTCTCTCCGAGCCATTTCCACTTCCATGTCACGGCCAGCACACAGTCTTTCTGCCCTCGATACAGTGAAGACCTTCCTAACGAAATTCCCCGAAATGTGGGGGAAACGCACGTTGGCTTCCTTGTTGCTGTGCTGGAGGAATTGTTTTACCTCTCGTCCTAACAGAGCCCTTTTGTATTATGATGTTTATTTTCAGTACCTTTTGTTTTCGTCTCCTCGAATTTCCCCGTTTTGACACCCGGCGCACGAGCGCGTTCTCTGGAACAGCTTGGGTCTTTAAAAGCACGTTTGTCACGGACAATGACGCTTTGCTGGAGATTGTTACAGCGAGCAGGTGGACAGGTCTAACAAGACCTCAGCTGTCAGCGCCACAGCAACAGTTTAAGTTAAGAGACCCCACACACACTTATACACCATGCAGGTCCTATTTATCAAGCCCTATGTGTGAGTGTGTGTGTGTGTCCAGGTGAACGGCATCATTAGACCCTCTCGGTCTTGTTTCCTGCCCTGTCGTACACAGTGCAGCCAGTGAGCTCTGGGGATCAGACGGGTCAGACGCTCACACTCTAACCGCTGTCTGTTTCCTGTCATCCACCAGCAAATTACACATACACCCACGCTCAAACACACACACACACACACACACACACACACACACACATGCGCGGGCGGACTGGTGATCAAAATGAAAAGCAGCAGGGTTCAAGAGCTCCGCTCTCCGAGATTTCACACCGCTGCCCCGCACACACCTCAGCATCCAGCTGAAACGGAACAAACAAGGCTTTTTAACAACAACGCTCCACATGGCAACACACACACACACACACATCTCTCTCAACACTCCGGAGGGCATTCAGAAATATCACAAATATCAAAGCCTGATGCTTGTTTACTGTGCAGTGATGTGCTGCTCGGAATGCATTCATCACTGCTCATGCCATGTGTCCGTCCATTCTTCTAATCACTGGTCCATCCATCCATCCATCCATCCACAACTCTACCCCTCAATCTGTCCATTCACCAATTGCTACCTTCTAATCTCCCACTTATACAGATTTCTCTATATCCATTCATCCATCCCTTTATCAACTTGTGCATCTGTTTTTCTCCACTTCCTCCGTCATCCACTTGTCCAACACTCATCCTTTCCATCCATCCATCCATCCATCCATCCATCCAGCCACTTACTGTCCATTGTTCATCTCTTGGTCATTACGCTACCATTTGTCCATCTGCTGTCCCCATTTACCCGTTTAGACATCCTTAAACTCTGCTCACTTCTCCATCAACGTCAAGCATACAGTATGTCCATCGATATTCTAACCGTTCCACACATACATTCTCCCACCCATTTTTCATAATTACCATCCACCCCTTTACCAAATCATCCATCCATCCATCCATCCATCCATCCATCCATCCATCCATCCATCCATCCCTACATCCACTGCTCTATCCCTCAATCTGTCCATTCACCAGTTGCTACCTTGTAATCACACACTCTCACTCGTACAGATCTCGATATATATATATATATATATATATATATATATATATATATATATATAATCGCCATATAACCACTCACTTATCCGTCCGTCCGTCCATTTATCGACTTGTACATCTGTTTGTTTTTTCTCCACTTCCTCCATTATCTACCCGTCCAACACTCCACCTTTCCATCCCCATTCAGCTGCCCATTTATCTTCTTGCTTTCTGTTGGTCATGTACAGTATCAGTTCAACAGTCTTCTATTCATTCCATTCCTCCCTCCACCTGTTTGTCCATGTCGTATCCAGCCATTCATCATTGGACATCCATCTATCCCATCATGCCACTGACTCATTCTCTCACGCGTCCATCTGTTCATCTAATCATTCATCTATCTATTCACTATTCCAACACTCATCCTTTCCATCCCATCCATTCACCAAACCACCCCCTATAAACTCGGTCCCCTATTATCCCCCCCGACCATTCACACTTTCATTGTTCCTCAAACAGCCATTCCACTATCCATCCCTTAATCAGTTTCATTCACTTGTTTAGCCATTCAGTCACTCACGTCTCCCAGTCATGTCAAGTCAATTTTTTTTATTCCATCCATCCATCCATCTATTCATTCATCCATCCATCCTTCCTGTGCTTCCAGCCATCAAATTATCCCTCCAATTACTATCTTGTACAACTTTTATCCTTTCATCCATCCGTACATTGATCCACTGACTTGTCTATATGTCCTTCATCAGTCCATCAGTCTTGTGTTTGTCTCTCTTCTCATACGCCATATCCTATCCATTCTTCCTTCTTGGAATATTCATCTGTCCCATCCTCGCGTAATTGCCCGTCTATCCATCCTTCCATCCATCCGTTCATAAATCTGTCCATTTATCCGTCCAACCACCCGCATGTCAATCTGTCATCAATCCTCTCATGCAGTCACCCGTCTAACCACCCACTTATTCACTCATGCGTCCCTCCTTCCTTCAGCATCTCTCTGGGTTAATCCTACTGAAACTGGTTTTGTGCGCAGATAGGCTTCCAGACTTTTATCCTCTTCTCGCCGTACGCAGCCGTGCCTATTGAGCGACGTGTCTTTTGTGTTTTGCGTCGCAATCCTGAAGCCTCGGTAATTCTTCCCATTGTTAATGCAAAGATGGATTGGCATGACAATAGAAACTGACTTCGCCCGGCAAAATGAAATTTCTGTTCTTCCATGTCGTACTGCGACTATTGATCATAACGATGCGGAATTATAAATATAATATGTTCTAAAAGACTAGGTCTATGGAGTAGTTAAATTTGAGTGACAGCTCCGGCCTAACCCCCCCCCCCCCTCCCTCCCGCTTGTAAATCCTGAAAAGCTGACATATTAATATCCTGTTGTGTTTCATTATACATTATATCCGCTGGAGTATATGAGCTTTGACTCCGTTTGTGCCTTGTGGCGTCATCGTGTAGCCGCATGGAATCTAAGACCGTAACGATCGTCATAAACGGACACATCAATTCACTCGATTGTTTTGAAAAGCCGTAAAACGTTACACTTATCCGAGGAGCGGTTTTAATTAAGCTGCCTGCAAGTTTCTACTTTCCCACGCTCCCTCGATCTGCTGTGATGAGGCCGTTTTAATAACGAATTGGACGAGAGGACCACAAACCAATTAGCCGGTGACATTTGGAGGAACTGCCAGGAGCGGAGCATATGGACGAGGCCAGGCGTTTCTTAAATGCCACGTTGAGTTTGTCGGAGACTCCTTTACACATACCATGTGGATGCTCGGGTCCTGTGATTTGGAGCATTTCTTAGGTGCTATTTTGGAGCCTCTGGGAGTGTTGTTGTACTTCTGGCTTGTTGTATAATGGCATCAGAGATAATGTAATGCTCCTGGAGCAGTTAAGGACTTAAGAGCTTTGCTTTGTGTCAGGCAGAAGTGGGAGAGTCCAATTACTTTGTTACTGAAGCACATATTTCACATATATATAGTTTACTTGAGTATTTTTGTAGGAGAGTGGTTCTTACTTATACTCTACTATGTTCTACAGATAATATAAGTGCTTCTACTTAAGTGCATTCTGTACCCTCACCACACCAATTTAATCCATGAATTCGTAAGTCGAAATTTTGTATACAGTGGAACCTGGGATTACGAGCATAATTCATTCCGGAAGTGGACTCGTGTTCCAAAACACTCATAAACCAAATCATCAGTTTCCATAAGAAATAATGAAAACTCAAATTATTCGTTCCACACTTTTTAAGTTTCACAACAAACGCATAAACACAGCGGAAACACAAGGTGAGAGAGTGATGCTCGGTGTCAAAATAAGAGTCGCATGCGTGATACATGATACTCGGCACTCGTAAAACTAATACTTGCTCGGTTTCTTATTAAAAATCTTTGCTCGGTTTGCAGAAAACTCGTAAATCACGTTACTCGCAATCCGAGGTTCCACTGTACCAACTTTTTCCCCATAGAAAAAATGCAAGCAACTTAAAAATATTACCATAAATGTAAGATTTTCAACATTTGAATCAGATTTTTCAAACGTCTGTACCTTTTGACTTGGGTAAATTTGAAGGTGAGTCCTTTTGTACTTTTACTCAAATACAAATGTAAATGGAGAACTTCTACTTGAGTAGTATTTGCGCTCAAGTGCAGGATTTGTGACGATTCTGCTCAGTACCCTTGAACCCATTTTAGAACCTCTTAGTTTGCGTATTTAAAATATAACTAAAAGAATAAGTAGTATCATTTACTTTTGAGATAAACATCATCACTATTTACACTGATACAGCTTTTTTAAACAAGCGAAATGTTAAATGACAATCATAATCGAATAAAAGTTTAATGACGATCACAATTTATCAGTTAATCACCAGGCTGTCATGTCTAATGAACGCTGCGCGCGAAAGAAGTTTTCTCTCCGAGCCTTCAAAGATAATAATAGAAATAATATCCAGCTTGTTTAAATGCCACAACATTTCAGTTGTAACAGCTTTGATCGCTTCGTCTTGTCATTTTTACGTAACGTCAATCCAGTACATCGGACGCGCGAGGGGAGGTGTCGGTTTTAATTAGCCAAAGACTCAGGTTTATTTTTGGCATCAGACGACCCATGCACGTCTGACGTACACGCTGTGTCCACTTTATTAGACACTTTACCCCTGCACATCTTAGGAAATGGTATAATTAGAGAATTGTGGCGGTAGCACAATGTAGAAAATCAAGTCAAGAGCATTGAGTGAACGTTCACGTCTGTATGGGGAAGTAGGATGATCTCATCGACCACGACTGGGGCAGGATTGTTTGTTCCAGACACGTATTACAATTTAACATTTTGAATCTTAAGTACACAAAAAGCAAATAATGCGCACTAGTAGTCGTTGCATGAAGGCGACTCCTATTGTGACCTCATATTCCAAGAGACCTTCCTTTGGCTCAAATCTCAACTCCGCCCAGTTTTGTTAGCAGTTAACATATACCTAGTGATCTTTGGTTAGTCCTTTAACAGTCAAAGTTAGACCGGCCTAGCCTCCTTCAGCTCTTTTTTAACTTTTCGACTGTGCATTAATTATCTTACATATTCTTTTCCCTTTATTTTGTTCGGCTGAAATGTCGGTGGGAAACGCCTGATTTTCCCGAAAGGTCCCGAGCATGGCTGGTCCCTGTGTTTTAATTGGCCAAGAAAAATGCACTTCCTGGAAGGAGCGTTCAGGGGACAGCTCATCCAAAACTCCAGACACTGAAACGGTGGTTTTGGAAAAGGAGTGAACGTGAAAGAAAATCAAGAATACCAAATAAAACAAGACATAAAGAGAGAGAGAACAAAATCCCAATCCTTGAAGATTCAGCAGCAAAACACCACATGAGGATTTACGCCCGTCTGTCAGACAAGAGCAGGAAGCCGAGGCTACTTTGGGCAAAAACGTACAGTGGAGATCGACATTGATGCTGAGAACGTCCAGCCAGAAAGCAACCAGAGCTCGATGTCTGCTGAACTGCATTGCTGAGCGCTTGCTCTAGTCATACCGTATCAGAGATTCCCGTTTCATTTTTGCCTGATCAAGTATTTCTCTCATGTCGATCCATCCCTACCGTCCTTTCATCTTTTGTTCCTCGCTTCCTCCGGCTGCTCATGGACAGACTAGGCAGGGCAACAAAACACCCGGCATTATGAAACGCAGGCGAGCACACTCCCGTCATCGGTAAATAAGCTTCAAAATAATTTGAGCTCATTAATTGGAAATGGTTTGCCCGGGGATTCCGGTGTTATTCCTCCCAATCACTTATGAGAGCCGAGATGTAGGAACGCATCCATTTTCCCCCCCTTTCGTGTCCTTAAGAAAGCGTAGGAGGTGGACGAGAGAGAGAGAGAGGGGGGAAAAAAAAGACGCGATTTGTTAACAGAAGAAAATGTCAGTGATTTCTTTTGTTCGGGGCGGGAGATTTTCCGACCTTTCAGGAGACCTGGTTGTGGTTCGGCTCTGTATTTAAATTGATTCCGTCTCGGGGAAAGAGCACGAAATGAACTTGAGGTCCGAAGTCCTGTTTTTTTTTTTTTTTTTTTTTTTCCCCAATCCGATATAAACAGATAGGAGCTGTAAGCATGACAAATGCTAGGCAACCTTTAAACTTAGCTCTTCATGTTGCTATACGTGCGTCAGACCGCGTAGCTGTGACAACATCCATGTCGACGACAAGCAGCTAAACCTAGAGGGCCGTAATAGAGAGAAGGTAATAATAGAGAAGCTGCGGTTCTATATCTTTTGTACCTTGTCCTTTTTTAATTTATGTCATTTGTCTAGACGCTCGCGCTGAAATAGTCCTAGATAGCAAATGAGCAGTGTTAATAAAGAACACCCGAGGACAGGAATAATGATAACGGCCAATGAACCATCGCGATACCTGACGGATTGATGCGGCGCCGTCATTCGCAGTTTCATGTTTTTGTTTGATTTAAATAGAAGTTTAGTTTCATTCCATAGTAAAAATGACTTGCTGAGGGCGTGGCCAGATTTACAGGTTCAACAACATCAAAGGATTTGTGCAAATTCCCAGTTCTAATTGGAATTACTCCAGAAGTAATTTACAGCTTACAGTTTACTGCTTATTATACAAGTGTGTATCATAAATAGTCATTCCCTCATGGTACAGTATTACCGGATTGTCTTAGTATTAAGCAAATGAACAACAAACTTTTATTTAATGAAAAAACTAAACCCAGTCAATACTAAGTACCCCCTTACTGCTTCCACAGGATTTAAGAGGGTAAATTCAGCAGGTGTTTTGGCAGTTTGTTGATCTGGGGCACTAACTTTTACACATGACTGTATCTCAATGTTACGAACAAAAAATAATAATAAATGCCCACCTCGGTTTTTAAAAATTTCTTTTTTTGATTTTCTCCCTAATTTAGTCGTGTCCAATTCCTCCCCGTCACTAGGGGGCGCCCACATTAAGGCTACTACTACCACTCAGTCGGGAGGGTCGAAGACTATCACGTGTTTCCTCCGAACCACGTGACGCCAGCCGACCGCATCTTTTCGAACTGCTCGCTCGCGCACCGTTGGGGGCGGAGTAACACACTCGGAGGACGGCGCTATCCGCTCCCTCCGCTGCGCGAGCTCACAGACGCCCCTGACTGGCTGTAGGGCCGTGATTAATGTCGGAGCACTATGTACCTCTCATCCCTCCCCTCTGAGAGAGCTCGGCCAATCAGCTCTCTCTAGACCTACGGCTGCGAGAGGTTACAGCACCACCCGGGAATCGAACTCGCGATCTCCGGATGATAGGGCGAGCGCTTTAACCCCTTAGGATTCTCAGTAAATGTTTTCTTTAAGGGAACAAGTTGATTTGAAGTAGACTTCTAAAGCTTATAAGGATGATCCTGTACTTGAGTAAAAGTAGAGAAATCCTAAAGCAAATACTGCTCAAGTAAAAGTAGAAGTCATTCGTTTACATGTGTGTCTGAGTAACAGTACAGAAGTGCTCACCTTCAAATTTACTTGAGTAACAACAGTAGTTTTTTTTTTTTTTTGGAGTTACGTGTTATAGACAGCAGTTCTCGAAATTCCCACTTTAAACACTCCATCAAGTACAGATGCATGAAATATGCACTTACGTACAGTAACCAAGTACACACACTCAGTTACCTCCAACCTCTATTGATTTCATTTATTAAAAAGTGTAACCATGGCAACCAGGGTGTTCCTTTCCAACACATATTTGTTTGTTTTTCAGTAATTAAGTGCCGTATTCTACTCTAGCGTGGCCGTGCTGGGATTTAAACTCATGACCACCTGATCAGTAGCTGCTTTCTTTGAAAACCCTGGTGCAGAACTTTTTTTTTTTTTATGCATTGTTTTTTATTTTTGTTCTTTGAGTCAATAAACTTTTCTGCCTACTGTAGGTTTTTTTTCTTACTCCATCTACAGATTCATTATTGCATAAGATGCATCAAATAAACTATAAACTTGTTGAGTTTGCTGCTTCTCTAGATGGTCATTTTTATTTCCGTTATTTATTTATTTATTCATTTTGTTACTGGGTGTCGTGTGTGTGTGTTTTTTCCGAGGCGAAGCTTCACCTTTTCCGATCAGTAGCACGTGCCAGCGATGCGCTTTCCATGAGCGTGACCATTTTACCCACGCTCGTGAGCTTGCGTTTCCTTTCCCGTCTATAACCGCTCTCTGTTTCTTCTCAGATGCTAAAGAAATCGTTCTGAAGGCTCAGATCCTGGCAGGGGGCCGAGGCAAAGGCGTGTTTGACAGCGGCCTGAAAGGTGGAGTGCACTTAACCAAAGAGTGAGTGAGTTCCTGCTCTGGAAGCTTGGAGACCTTGTCCTCTCTCTAACACACTCGATCTCTCTCTCTATCTCACTCTCTCTCTCTCTCTCTCTCTCTTACACACACACACACACACACACATTTCCTTTTGTTCCGTTGCCTTTTCTGTCTCTCTAGCCTTAAAATTGACAACCCGCAGTCAACTGCTTTTTGCACACTCACCGTCTCATTCAGTTTCCTCAACCATATCGCCCCTCAGGCCACCATCTGTTACACAGTCTATTGTTTGTTTGTTTTTCTTTTTTTTCTTTTCTTTTCTCTCTCGATCACTCTCTACATTCCGTAACTCCCCCCCCCCAATTGACATGGTCTAACCTGTTTCATATGTTCGCAGCCCAGCGGTGGTGCAGGATCTGGCCCACAAGATGCTCGGCTTCAACCTGACCACCAAGCAGACGCCGAAGGAGGGCGTCAAGGTCAACACGGTGAGTTCGCCTCCAGGAAGCAGCAGCTGCCTTCTCCACGCACGATCTTTTACCTGACTCCTCATAATCCGCTATTCCGTTCCATTAAATTAATGACCTCAGCCCGGGCTCAGGTTGTTGGGGGGAAAAAAAAAAAAAATCCCATTAGCATTTTTTTATCTCTATCTCACCTTGTCCTTTCTTTCGTAGATAGACGAGACGAAACGCGCTCGCTTTGAAGCCAGTTCATTTTTCCTTCTATCTTAAATAAAAGAAAAAGAAAAAAAAAATCCTAGTTATAAAAACATGTGAAAACCAAAGCCATTGAACACGCAGTGTGTCATCTCTCTCTCTCTCTCTCGCTCTCTCTCTCTCGCTCGCTCGCTCGCTCGGTCACTAACAAGCCGGTGGATCACTTTCTCATTTTCTCTTTTCTGTCTGGAGCACGGAAAGTGAAAAAACACACACATGCCTGCATTTACAGGTAATGAATGCTCGCCGCTGTTAATGTTAGCGCGCTTTTGTTGTCCCTCATTTTCGCGGCTGAGTTGGAGATGAGGTTGGAGCATCGTGTCCCTGCACACTGTCCTCTTCTCCCGTCCTCCTGAGCAACATGCACCTCACACTTTACTGTTACGCTCATTTATTTTGTAAACTGTGAAAGTGAGAAAATAAAATGAAATCATTTTGTTATGCAAGGAAGTTGGTCAGGCAAAAATTTTAAAGGTTATCTTTTTCCCAGCAGTGTAAGTTGCTTTATATTTTTGTGCTTTGGGGAAAAAAGAACATTCCTTAGACGCCAGAAAAAGGCAATAACCAAACAACTCGTGCTTGAATTTGCATATCGGAATATGATCGGCTGTTGCATGTTATGATGTAATATATGTTTCATATGTGTGGGGTCGGTGGTTCAGTCGTAGTAGAGGAGGCGTGGTCTAAGGGGATCAACGGTAGTAAAGGAGGCATGGTCTCTGTGTGAGGCGCGGTCTCAGGGGATCAGTAGTAGTAAAGGGGGGCGTGGTCTCAGGGGGTCAGGCTTAGTAAAGGGGGCGTGGTCTCAGTGGGTCAGGCTTAGTAAAGGAGGCGTGGTCTCTGCGGGTCAGGCTTAGTAAATGAGATGTGGCCTCTGTTGGTCAGTCTTGGTAGTCGAAGAGGTGTGGTCTTATTAAAGGAGGCGTGGTCTCTGGCTCAGTTGTAGTAAAGGAGGCGTGGTCTCTGTGAGTCAGGCTTAGTAAAAGGGGTGTGGTCCCTGTGGGTCAGGCTTAGTAAAGGAGGCGTGGTCTCTGCGGGTAAGGCTTAGTAAATGAGGCGTGGTCTCTGGATCAGTCTTAGTAGTAGAAGAGGTGTGGTTTTATTAAAGGAGGCATGGTCTCTGGCTCAGTTGTAGTAAAGGAGGCGTGGTCCCCGTGGGTCAGGCTTAGTAAAGCAGGTGTGGTCCCTGTGGGTCAGACTTAGTAAGTGAGGTGTGGTCCCTGTGGGTCAGGCTTAGTAATTGAGGCGTGGTCCCTGTGGGTCAGGCTTAGTAAGTGAGGTGTGGTCCCTGTGGGTCAGACTTAGTAAGTGAGGTGTGGTCCCTGTGGGTCAGGCTTAGTAAAGCAGGTGTGGTCCCTGTGGGTCAGGCTTAGTAAAGCAGGCGTGGTCCCTGTGAGTCAGGCTTAGTAAGTAAGGTGTGGTCCCTGTGGGTCAGGCTTAGTAAAGCAGGCGTGGTCCCTGTGAGTCAGGCTTAGTAAGTAAGGTGTGGTCCCTGTGGGTCAGGCTTAGTAAGTGAGGTGTGGTCCCTGTGGGTCAGGCTTAGTAAGTGAGGTGTGGTCCCTGTGGGTCAGGCTTAGTAAGTGAGGCGTGGTCCCTGTGGGTCAGGCTTAGTAAGTGAGGTGTGGTCCCTGTGGGTCAGGCTTAGTAAGTGAGGTGTGGTCCCTGTGGGTCAGGCTTAGTAAGTGAGGTGTGGTCCCTGTGGGTCAGGCTTAGTAAGTGAGGTGTGGTCCCTGTGGGTCAGGCTTAGTAAGTGAGGCGTGGTCCCTGTGGGTCAGGCTTAGTGAAGGAGGCGTGGTCCCTGTGGGTCAGGCTTAGTGAAGGAGGCGTGGTCTCTATCACACTCAGTCGTAGAAAGGCTATCTGTACATATGGTCCAAGGGGTGTGGCCTACTTGCATGTGACTTGCGTTAAAGTTTTTCGTGGATGCTGCTTGTGCGCGTCTGTGCTGTCTTGGCCGGCAGTCGTGGACTGATTCAGGAATGTATCCGGGGCGGATTGGAGGCTCGTTAAGAGGCGGTAATTGTGTCGTCATTCTCTGTTTCCACAAACACAAAAGCAGTAGTGAGCTGTCACCGTGCCAGCAGCTTAGTCGTTGATGTGGCTGTATTCAGATAACAATACAGACGCAGTGACTTCTCTTTCTGCCTCACACACACACACACACACACACACACAATTTCCCATGTCCGTTCTATAAACCCGTGTTTCTCTCTGGTTGCAGGTGATGGTGGCCGAAGCTCTAGATATCTCCAGGGAGACGTATTTCGCCATCCTGATGGACCGCTCGTGTAACGGCCCCGTGCTGGTGGGCAGCCCGCAGGGGGGAGTGGATATCGAGGAGGTGGCGGCCAAGACACCAGAACTTATCTACAAGGTACACACACTCACACACAGTCTCTTGTGGTTCACACAGAATTTATCTTCATACATCCATCTTTTTTTCTTATTCACTTCCACTTATAAATCTATTTGTCAGTCTGTCTATTTCCTTATCTATCAATCGATCATTCTAGTTATGTCTATCAGTCTCTCCATCCGTTCATAAATCTTCTCTCTTGCTCAATCTCTCTTGCATTCGGTCAGGCCATCCATCCATCCATCCACCTTCATTCTTGCTGACTCCTTCTTTCTACAGACACAGCCTATCTATGTCTGTTTGTTCTTCTATTTGCAATTATTATCCATTTATTCGTATATCTATCTGTTTATTTACTTGTCTTTCTATCAGACTGTCTGTCCGTCTTTCCATCATCTGTCTGTCTATCCATATATTGTGCTGTCCATCCATCCATCCATCCATCCATCCACTCTCACTCTCTGTATTATAGCACCCATCACTATGTTAATATAATCATCAAATCAATCCTTTTGATGCCCCCTCTTCCTCCCCCTCTCTCTCTCTCTCTCTCTCTCTCTCTCTCTGTCCATATTTCACTACACAGGAAGTCATCGATATTTTTGAAGGCGTGCGAGACGACCAGGCGCTGCGCATGGCAGCTAATTTGGGCTTCAAAGGGCCGCTGGAGAGGCAGGTAATGGAGCAGGAGTCGGAGCGGAGCAGGAAAACAACACACACCCTGACACGGCTGTTGCGCTAATACCCCGGCTAAACGCTGTGTACTCTGGGCTTTAGTGGGAGCATCGGCGATCCGCAGAGGCATCAGTAGTCTGCGCGGCGTTTATTTCGGCTATAAATGACTCACTGATGTGCCGTAACTGCCGTGGCTATAAACGATAAGCCCTGATTTAAATCTTCACTGGGCTTTAAAGACATTTAGAGGTTATCTCCATCCCACTTCTGCCAGGCAGTGATATATATACGGCCAGCTCCCGACCTCCACGAGCCTTCTCCTGCTTATATTCATTCTTCTCTTTTTTTGTTCTCTCCCTCGCTCTCCTTTCTTCTCCTCCTACACAGTTTTCGTCGTATCCGTCGAGTTACGTTATATCAAAACTTAATTCCGTGCTCTTTTCAGTGATTAGTTGGGAATGCAGCATTTGTATAAATCAGCTTAATGAAGCCAACGTTTAAAGGGCTGTAGACACAGAACTCGGGATTGAAATGACCTGTGGGTATCTGCGCACACACACACACACACACACACACACACACACACACTCTGAATCGACGTATGAACACACAGCCACACCAAACAACCCGAGGAAATTGAAATTATTAGTCAAGTGTTCAGCTTGTCAGATTTCTGCTACACTCATCCTTTTAATGCTTTTAATAAGGCTGATTTGCAAACAGTTATTCTGCTGAACGCTAATGAAATTTCATATGGAGGAACAACGCTGTTCAAACATGTCGCGTATATTGAATAGCGTTTATTGAATCACTGCGCCTTCACACCTACAAGCATGCAAGTCTCTCTGTATTTCTGCATATGGAGAAATCTGTTCATCAGAACACTGACACACAGGCCACGACTCCTTTAGTAACACAGAAACACACAGGCCACGCCTCCTTTAGTAACACAGAAACACACAGGCCACGCCTCCTTTATTAACACTGAAACACACAGGCCACGTCTCCTTTATTAACCCTGTACACACAGGCCACACCTCCTTTAATAACACTGATACACACAGGCCACGCCTCCTTTAATAACACTGATACACACAGGCCCCGCCTCCTTTATTAACCCTGTACACACAGGCCACACCTCCTTTAATAACACTGATACACACAGGCCACGCCTCCTTTAATAACACTGATACACACAGGCCCCGCCTCCTTTAATAACACTGAAACACACAGGCCACGCCTCCTTTAATAACACTGAAACCCACAGGCCACGCCTCCTTTAATAACACTGAAACACACAGGCTACGCCTCCTTTAATAACACTGATACACACAGGCCACGCCTCCTTTAATAACACTGAAACACACAGGCCACGCCTCCTTTAATAACACTGAAACACACAGGCTACGCCTCCTTTAATAACACTGATACACACAGGCCACGCCTCCTTTAATAACACTGAAACACACAGGCTACGCCTCCTTTAATAACACTGATACACACAGGCCACGCCTCCTTTAATAACACTGATACACACAGGCCACGCCTCCTTTAATAACACTGATACACACAGGCCACGCCTCCTTTAATAACACTGATACACACAGGCCACGCCTCCTTTATCAACACTGATACACACAGGCCACGCCTCCTTTATCAACACTGATACACACAGGCCACGCCTCCTTTATCAACACTGATACACACAGGCCACGCCTCCTTTAATAACACTGATACACACAGGCCACGCCTCCTTTATCAACACTGATACACACAGGCCACGCCTCCTTTATCAACACTGATACACACAGGCCACGCCTCCTTTAATAACACTGATACACACAGTTCGCGTCTCCTTTACTAACACTGAAACACACAGGCCACACCTCCTTTATTAACACTGAAACACACAGGCCACGCCTCCTTTATTAACACTGAAACACACAGGCCACACCTCCTTTGTTACTGATATGCACATGCCACGCCTTCTTTATTTACACTGTTGCACAAAGCCCACACTTTCTTTATAAACACTGATACACACAGGCCACACCTCTTTTATCAACACAGTTGCAATCAAGCCCGACCTCCTGTATTAACACCAATACACACAGGCCACATCTTCTGTTTTATGACCTTAGAGGCACACTGGCCACGCCTTTCTTTGATACTGATAAAAATGGACCATGCGAGTCTTTTCATTAGTGTGTGTGCGTGTCCTTGTAGCATGTTATTCTTGTGTGGGACAGGGCATTGTTTGTTTGCTTCCCCATGATCTTTCTTTACACATCTGCCTTAGGCTGCAGATCAAATTAAGAAGCTGTACGATCTCTTCCTGAAAGTCGACGCCACTCAGGTGGAAGTGAACCCGCTCGGCGAGACTCCCGAAGGACAAGGTGGGATGGTTTAACATTCTGAAACGTGTGTGTGTGTGTGTGTGTATGTGTTAATTTATGGGGGAACGCAACTGTCTGCATTCACCGCTGGTTGTATAAGAGACTGTATTTGAGACAGATGAAGAATTTGTCTTGCTAGGTGTGTAGCCACTGGAGTCCAGAACTTTTTAAAGAACTAAATGCATTTACATTTTTATATATTTTTATATTTAGGCATTAGACGGACACCCTTATCCAGAGCGACTTCCTTTTTTTTCTTCTTTTTTTTCCATCTCATTATACAGCAGTCGAGTGTTAAGGACCTTGGTCAAGGGCCCAACAGTGGTAACTTGATAGTTGTGGGGTTTGCCCGGTATAGTTTCAGGAGTTCGCTGTGAAACTTTGCTCGCACAGCTGATGAAGGCATTTTCTTTAAAATATCCTTTCTTTCTGGAAACTCGGTGCATCACACACAGCCCTCTTAAGGGCCGAGACGGATGAGGATGCTGGAAATTGAAGAAATGGAAATGTGAAAAATGCCGATATTACGAACGATCAAGGAAAGAGAGTTATAAAAAGCGGGATGAACTCGCTGTGGGAGATGCAGATGAGGCGAGTGAAAGGAAGAAAGGAAGAGAAATGGCAGAACGAGGAGTTGGAGAGATGTAAAAGAGGAGAAAGTATCAAGTCGAGTTTAGATTGAGTGAACGGGGATGAAGTGAGCGCTGTAAGCGCGACTCTGATTAGAGCCGCTTTCTCCATCATCCCCTCATGGCATGAGCGAGAGCACGTCCCAGGAAGTAAGAGTCTGGTTTGGCTCAGTGAGAGCTCGAGCGTTAGCACACGGCTTTCAGGATGAGCTCGGGGACTTCTGTACTTCAATCTCCATCCTCAGAACTGCATTAGTGTCGTTAAACTATGCGCCCATCACTGTCGATGGCGTCTCCAGGGAGCCAGATCACATCACGGCCTGGTTCGATGTCATTTTTAACCAGGCCTTGGAAAGTTTAATAGTGAATATGTGGATTCTTTAGAGATAATTACTGATGATTTGTTTTGTTTTGTTTCTTTAAAGTGAATTTGCAAGAGAAGAGATTTATTCTTTTATTTATTTTTTTTTTTAAAGTGGCTTTGGCATGAAGGAACATTTAGTTCACATGGATCTTTGTTCAGTTTATTTTGTTTGTTCATGCATTTACAGCTTCCATGACGGTACAAAATGTCCCGGAACTTGAAGGATGTGCTGTATTCTTCCTTTAATTAATTACTGACTTCACACCAGTTAGAATCGAAAGATATGTCTTGATTATGCACGTTTTTCTTTGCACTACAGTGCATGCATATCAATATGTGTTAACTGTGTAACCGATGTGTTGGTCACATTGCCAAGCTGTGTAATTAATTGCACCCCGACTTCTTGACCTCCCCACTGATACGTTGGTTTTTGTCAGAATTGAAGCTTAATGCCGCACTTTTCGCAGTCGTGTGCTTCGATGCCAAAATCAACTTCGACGACAACGCCGAGTTCCGGCAGAAAGACGTCTTCGCCATGGACAACACCGCCGAGAGCGACCCTACGGAGACCGAAGCCGCCAAATACGACCTGAAATACATCGGCCTGGACGGCAACATTGCTTGTTTTGGTGAGTTTGTTTTAACTTTATGAATTTTTCTATCTAACAGATTCTAGGCTTACGGTGGTAAAACAGCTTCAGCATGTGAAACTGAAACATTTAGTTTACACGACGTATGCTCAATTGATTAGACTTGAGATTTGTTGAACGACTAAACATCTGTTGGGCATCCTTCCCTTCCAGGGAAGTTGGGCATCCTTCCCTTCCAGGGGCAGTGGTGGCTCAGAGGGCTAAGGCACTGAGTTACTGATCGGAAGATCGCCGGTTAAATTCCCAGCTCAGCCAGGTTGCCATTGTTGGGCCCTTGAGCAAGGCCTTTAACCCTAACTGCTCCAGGGGCGCTGTACCATGGCTGACCCTGCGCTCTGACCCCAGTTACGCTGGGATATGCGAAGAAGGAATTTCACTGTGCTGTAATGTATATGTGACAAAATAAAGGCTTTACTTTACTTTACCTTCCTGGTAAAGCACAGCACAGCTGATTAGCTCCAGGTTTAGCGTCTTTGTCAGGTGAACAGAGGGCAGAGGTTCTTTGCCAGTCCTATGACTCCTGGTGAAGCTCCAAACCCAAACCTAAAACCCTTTAGAGTGTAAAATTGGGCTCATCCTTTCAGCTCTTGCAATTTAAACCATGTTTCAGTGAGGTAGTTATCATCTACATCTACATCGAGGCATTTGGCAGACGCCCTTATCCAGAGCGACTTACATTTGTTTTTGTTTTTTTATCTCATTACATCTGAGCAATTGAGGGTTCAAGCAATCAAGGTTGTGGTTGTGCGGTTTGAACCTGGGATCTTCCCTACAGAACCTGGGAACTGTAGTCCAATGCCTTAACCACTGAGCTACCCCTGCCCCATCAGTTGGTTAGGACTACCCCTTGTTGGTTAGGACTTAACATTTGAAAATGACTCCAAAAGAACCAATCACTCTTCGAGTTTCCTGTTTGAGTTTCATGTTTGGGTATATTTGAGTTTTTGTTTGATTATTTGAGTTTTCTGCTTCTGTTTCCTGTTTATTTGGGTTTCTTGTTTGAGTATATTTGAGTTTTCTGTTAGTTTCTTTTTTTGAGTTTCCTATGTGAGTATTTGAGGTTCCAGTTTAAGTTTCCTGTTTGAGTTCCCTGTTTGCGTCTTTGCTTTTTTATTTGAGCCATCCTATTTAAATATTAGTTTGGGTGGAACCTTGGATTACGAGCATAATTCATTTCAGAGAGCGAGAGTTCACTAAGACCCAGCAGGGAAGACGATTACCCACAATTCCGCAGCGCATGAGAGAGAAAATCCACTGCCTCAGTTGTGATCATGTGACGCTCGGTGTCAAAACAAGAAACGCATGCGTGATACACGATACTCGGTACTCATAATCCAAGACTTGCTCGTTTTTCAAGTCAAAATTTATTAAAAATCTTTGTTCGTTTTGCGGTATTCCTTATTTAAGTCTGAGTGTTTGGGGGGAAGGGAGTTCAAAAGAACCAGTCAGTTTTTGTGTTTCTCGTTTAAGTATATTTGAGGTGTTTTGAGGATGTTTAAATTTAAACCAAGCTCTTGTGAGGAAGTTTTTAAATATGTTTCCTAGTATTGTTTAATTTAGAATTAATCAGAACAGGACACAATCTAAGCATGGAGCTTGAGGGTTAGGACTCAACATGACACGCGAGTCCGAAACAACCAGTCACTCATCTCAGAACAGAAACCGCACGACCGCTCGTGCTAGTTTTGCTAATAATTTGACATGAATCACACGGTTTATTGAATAATATTATGACATGCTTCACCACGCCTGTCGACAGGCTGAAAGGCATAAAGCCTCCTTAAGACAGGAGCTTTTTCTGGACTGGATTGCAAGTTCCATTTGAAGGCAGGACACATTCAGGGTGTTATCAGCAGTTTCAAAGAGCCTCGTCATGATGGGTTTTATTTAGATCTGATCTTAAAAATGTAACTTTATTAAGGCATAACCAAGTGCGTTCTACTTCTGATGGAACCTGTCAGAAGCGATGACTTCCAATTAGGGAGAAAAGCCTCGAAAAGTGCCTCGAACAAGGCAGATTTCCTGAGAGATTGTTCTGGATGTCATTATAGCAGCTTCTCGGTAGACATAAAAGACATAAAAGCTTTTTTCCTTTTTTTTTTTTTTTTTAAGTATTAAACAAAAGAGATGCCAGAAAGTATAAGAAACTCAACTGTAAGCACACGTCCATACTCTCTCTCTCTCTCTCTCTCTCTCGTTCTCTCTCTCACACACACACACACACACACACACACACACACACACACACACACACACGCACATGTATATAGAGTTGGCAGTTTGTGTGTAAGTTTTGGGAGGACATTTTTCTTTTTTCTTTTTTTCCAAGGCCGTTCTGGAGTTCTTGCCAAGCTTCAGCCTTTCGACTGCGAGGCAGGAATTAGCCGCAGGAAAACACTTGAGCGCTTGGCTGTGTTACAGCCTGGACTAATTAGGCAAGCTCAATGGCCCAGCTAACGCTGCAACTGCTACTGTCGCTGGTGTCCAGTACTCGTTTAATCTAATTCACTTATCCATCTGTTGGCCAGGATGATGGAGCATTAGACTCGTGTTCTGTGCAGTTAGTGCTTAGTAGATTAATTGTTTACTGTGTTTCATGGACTATAGGATGCAGTTTGCTCTGTAGACTTCGCTGTGAATTGTGAGTTTTCTACTAAGCTAACTATGATATGGCAATTAGCACTAGTGTGGTTACTGCGTTTCCAGCTTTTACAGTAGTTTATTATTTTTTTTTATGTATTTGAGAGTTTGAGCTTCTAATTGGTGTTTTTATTTTGAATTTAGTTTGACTTTTGTTTTTTTAATTATTTGAATGATTTAAATAATAATAATTTAAATGATAATAGGTTTCCTGTTTAGGCTTTTACTTGAGTCTTATATAACAGTATATTAATAGTTCATGCTACCTCCTTGCTTGTGTTTCTTGTTAATTTTCCTGTTTGAGTACATTTGAGGTTCCCTGTTTGAGTTTCTTGTTTGAGTTTCCTATATGATTTTCCTTTTTGAGTATATTTCAGTTTTACTATACGAGTATTTGAAATACTTGTTTAAATTTCCCGTTTGAGTTTCCCATTAGATTATATTTACATTTTCTATTTTAAGTATTTGAGTTTCCTGTTTGAGTATTTGACTCTTTATTTGAGAACAATTTTAGTTTCCTATTTGGATATTAATCTAGGTTAACAGTGGAACCTTGGATTGCGAGCATAATTCTTTCCGGAAGTGTGCTTGTATATCAAAACATGTGTATATCAAGGCAACTTTCCCCCATAAGAAATAATGAAAACTCTGATAATTCTGATATATATATATATATATAATAAAAATAAAACAAATTAACCTGCAATAAGAATCGTGACTGTAGAGATTGAGAGGAGAGGAGGTGTAGGATGATGTACACGCCAGTGTTTGTTGAGACGAGGCGATGACGAGACATCTCGGATATCAGTGAACAGTGACGAAATCAGCATGCAATATCGTTGACGGAAAAAGACGGGACTAAAATGTGGTTTAAAAAAGAAACTCATTTGTCTTTATTTTTGTCCACATTTAATTTTTGTCCCAATACTCCGCGATGCGCTGTTCATTCATTATGGCACGGGCAGAAGTGTTTCCCGGGTCACGGCGCGCAGCGTATGAGGAGTAGTTTGCGCACGCAGGGATCCTGTGTTACAAGCTCAGTCATCTTTTAACTCTTCGTCATCACAGCAGTGTTACTCAGTCCAAGGAGAAGAGAAGATGGTTGGGCCCGATTTTATAAGACGCTGTATACAGCATAAATCAAACTTCACTCAAACACACACAATCTCTCTATGCATGGAGAGTTTGTGTGAGCGTCTCATAGGTGGCACGCACATTTCATATTTAGTTCTTTGAGCAGTTAGTAATATATATGTATGTATGTGTGACTGATATATGTGTATGCCAGTGTTTCATGCATGTGTGTGCATGAGTGAAGTTTGATTTAAGCCGTATACGGCACCTCATACATTTTCTTTATATTGAACCGGAGAAAAAAAGCTGATGTGTAGGAATATCAGAGGGAAACGGTGTGGGAACACAATGAAGAGACTCATCAAGGTATACCATAAAAATCACCCAGTTTTACAGCCTCTCTGTGGTAATTATGTTACCACATCCTAACATAATAATGTTGTGATGTATTTTATTTTATAGTTAAACTGATGCCGAAATCATTAATCTAATAGGTTAGCAAATGAGTGTGACATATAGGAGCTACAACAGTACAAGTGTGTAAATTCATAAAAAAAAAAAAAAAAAGTTTCAAAACCCGTCCATACTACTCCTGTTGCTTTTTAGGTAAAAAAAAATCATGAACATGCAGCAGTTGTTGTGACGGTTAAAAAGAAATATAATTCGCTGAAAACGTCAGATGAAAAGATGCATTTAAAAATTTTAAGATAATTATGTTCTGAAAAACCTTAAAAAATGGGTTTTGACTAGACTAGATAGACTGTATCAATAATCAATAATAATGAATAATTTAATAATTAATAATAATCTTAGTGCTAAAATTTTACATTTTCATTTGACTAAAACTAGACTAATATGTTCACTAGACATTAGTGAGTCGAAAAAATAAGATAAGATTGACTAAATATGATAAAAAACTATCAGGGACATTTAAGACTAAGACTAAAATTGAAAATAGCTGACAAAATGAAAACTATTACACATAGTTGTCCTACACACACATGCAAACACAAAACAAAAGATGCTTTACTTACACACACATGGTCACAGTGTTATAGTAAACAGTGCATGCGCGCACGGATGTTGAATATACGAGTGACGCACGCGCACTGAGACCAAGCATGGGAGACGATTACCCACAATTCCGCAGCGTGAGAGAGAGGAGAAACATTGGCTCAGTTGTGATCACGTGACGCTCGGCGTCAAAACAAGAAGCGCATGATACTCGATGATACTCAGTACTCGTATATCGAGACTCACTCATGTTTCAAGTCAAAATGTATTAATGTATTGTATTTGCTCGGCTTACACAACACTCGCAAACCGCGTTACTCGCAATCCGAGGTTCCACTTTATTTCTTATTTAAATAGGTGCAATCCTCCAGGAAGTGCAGTAGTTTGCCAGTTTATGAGGGTTTACCACAGGCGTGCTACTCCAGCCGTAACATTCAGGTTTACTGACGGAAACAAAACCTACTTCATACACAAGTTAAAAGGTTTCCACTTCAAACTCTGCTGAATAATGACTTCATTAGAACAGACTTGCAGGTCTGAGAAAGGGGTTAAATCATTTTTAGTCTGTGTAACGAGGGGTCTCTGGAAGCAATACCAACATTTATAGAAAATAGAAAAGGTCTTGTGTATCTTATGCTGTTTACACAATAAATTTAATGGGGTTTATCCGAGTTCCTAAACAGTTCACACACTTGCTGTGTTACTCTTGCCTTGAATAAAGCGCATCGGAGCGTTAGATTTTATCGCCTAACGTCTCGTTGTTTGTGTGCAGGGCTGTTTTTCTGATCTTTCACCCTTTGCTTTGACATTTAAAGCTCTTTTTGTTTTTGTTTTTTTTACTACATACGGTGTACTCCAGTACCACAACCTCGTGTGCCCTGCCTGGGTTTATTAATCCACTAGGAGGAAAATGTTTTTATTATTATTATTATTTTTATTTCTTTTTTTTTTTTTTTTACGGATACACATTCTTTCGCTCATTTTTCAAACAGTGTGGAACTGATGTAGAGCAACTCCACATCTGATGATCATAATCAAGATCCTTCATTGTGTTGTTTGTTGTACAGTCAACGGTGCAGGCCTTGCCATGGCGACATGCGACATCATCGACCTCCATGGCGGGAAACCGGCGAACTTCCTGGACCTGGGCGGAGGCGTGAAGGAGAACCAGGTGTACGCGGCTTTCAAACTGCTCACTGCCGACCCCAAGGTGAGAGAACTTCCTGCGTTGGAGATTTTTTTGGTAGCTACGAGTAATATTAGGAAGGGCTGAACAATCCAATAAAAAATGCATTTATGAAAAGGTTCGTTAAATGCTTTGTTAACTGATTCTTTGGTGAAAAAGTTATTTTGATAGGTTTCAGTTTCCTTTAGAGACGCGTGCCTTTTACAAGGTCTGTTTAGGAGTGACGAAAGATTCCAGGCTGATCTGCCAAGCAGTTTGTTTAACGATTTGTTTATACGATTCATCAAATGAATCGTCAAGCAGGTTTTTTTTTTTTTTTAATAATCTAAAATATTCAGCATGTCCATCTGTGTTGCTCCACTGATCAGGTTCATACTGTTATTTCCACACACTCCACAAACTCATTCCCTGAACCTCATCTATCCTCCGTTATTCACCGTCCTCATCAGTCCAAACGGAGAGGCTTCGGCTCACAGCGAGGCAGAGCGTTCCATCTTCACGGCGCGGGTAACGCGCGGCGCCCCGCGCCGCCCCGCGCCGCCCTGCCCC
This sequence comes from Clarias magur, assembly GCA_013621035.1. Taxonomy (NCBI): domain Eukaryota; kingdom Metazoa; phylum Chordata; class Actinopteri; order Siluriformes; family Clariidae; genus Clarias; species Clarias magur. The sequence goes on along the minus strand of QNUK01000085.1, from coordinate 836,899 downwards.
CGATGCGACGCGATCCGATCCGATACAGGGCCGCTAATCGCTTGTTTACGTTCAGCTTTATCTCACATGTGGTTACACCGCGCATTTATTTCGCTCAGGATCTGAGCGTCTTCATCCCGGCTTTGCAGAGAGACGCGCATCGCTGTATCTAACCTTTCCCGTGTTCCCTCTCCCGAGCTCGAGCGGCGAGGTGTAATACGTGACTCCCGTTCTGAGAGAGATGAATTTTAAACAGCCTCTCTCCGGCTGATGTATTATTCCGCTCAGCTATCAAAGGTGTATTTATTTATTTATTTTTGGCACACATAAATCCATCGCTGGAAAACAAACAAACGAACGAACAAATAAAACGGAAAGGAAAAGACAGGAAGTGGAGTTTCCTCCATCCTGTCCAGAGGTTCGGTCTCTTCTGTTATTTTCTCATACAGGTCAGAAAAAAAAAAAAAAAAAGATGAATGTTGTGTTTGTTTAAGCGTTTTTTATTTATTTTTTATTATTATTTGATGATTTATGGTTCTACGCTGTTTTGATGTAGAATGAGGAAGGTGTTGGTGTTGGCCTCGTTTTTCTTTTTCCCCTATGTCTAGTCGTTCATTTTTATTTTTCTGTCTCTTTATCTTGGTCCTTCTCAGTTTAGGGATTTGCACTTCACAGGAGCATTATTCGCCACCTCTTCCGTGTGCTGGGAATTTTAATCAGGATGTTAATTATTCTGCCTCTAACTGGATAAAATCTGCACTTGCGTTCCTCTAAACCCGTCGCAGCCTCCGGTTTGGCGCGCTAAAATTTCCGTCCTCTCATCACTCCTTGCAAGCGCTGCCCGATAAACTCGGCTTCCAGCTCTCTTTAGATTGATACAGAGGTTAAGAGGTTTTTTTTTTTTTTTTTTTTTCCCCCTCAGTGGATTGACCCGAGACCTGTGATGCTGTCCTACTGCTTGTGCTTTATATTTATGACAGATATAGAGGGAGAAAAAAAAAAACCTGTGAGGCAAAAGGGAAGCGAAGAGAATTACGGAAAAGGAAAAAGAAGGCGAAGGGAAAGCGAAGAGATGGGGACAGAAGGCAAGTGAAAGAAAGGAAGGGAAAAGATGAGATGAGAGTGAAGGACACAAAGGAATGAAGAAGACAGAGATGAGATGAGAAGGAAAGAATGGGGAAAGGAAAGGAACAACATGCTGACGTGAGAAAAGGGAAGACGGTAAGAGAGAAGACGAGAGAAGGACAAGGGAATAGAAAAAAGGAACGGAGCGATGACAAAAGGAAAGGCAAGAAATGGAAAGATGCAAGACGAGGTAAAGGGAAAAGAAAGAGAAGCAGGAGACGAGACGAAAACACAATAAAGAATGAGAAAATGAAAGTACGAGCTGGGATGGGAAAATGAACGAGAAAAGTTTGGGTTGTATCTCAAGAGAGAGAGAAAAAAAACGGGGAAACGAGTGGAATGGAAGAGAAATGGCAAAAAAAATCAAAGGAGCGAAGGAATGAAAAGTCCAGCTTACTCCACGGTTTCTGCTCTGGCCAGCGAGGGAGAGGTTGAAGCTGTGTTGTAAACGTCGTGACCCTAACATCTGTACACTGCTTACATATTCACGCTTCTTTTATTTACCGCTCGCACACGGCGTCCTGTCCTGACAGTGCCGAGGACTTTGCTCGCTCCTTCTCTCTCTCTCTCATCACGTGTCCTCCTGAATAGCCATTATTCCAGCCTGGCTCGACAACTCTGAGGAAAAGAGGGAAGGAGACGAGACGGAGGGAGCAACGGTCCTTCAGCGCACTCTTTTTAAAAGCCGCATGAATAAAACATTTCCTTTTTTTTTTTCTATTACTATTCAGCCCCCTTTGAAACACATCACACACACCTGTGGGCCAAATGGCAGCTAAAGAACGTCGGTACCGAGAGACGAAAGGAGACGGATTGAATAACTGTCGCTCCTGGTGCTGTGTGTTATTAGCTGGAGCGTGTTATGCGTGTGCTCGAAGTTGCACGGGTTTGATAGGTTCATTGTGTCTGCGGGGTGTTTGGAGGTGCGCGCTCAATTGTTGACCTCTGTGTAATCACCAGGACTGCGTCCCTTCTGTCACTACCCAATTTGCATCATTGTGTCATTACCTGATCTCCACCTAAGTCACAACCTCTCCTCGAATAACGTCCCTCATCTCATCATCCAAACGCGTCCCCAGCGCAATTACCCAATCTGTGTCGCGTATTTCATCACCCGGTCTGTCCAAGCAATAACGTCAGCAGACATTCTTCATATTCCAGCAGGACCTTACTTTCCATTCCAACAGGATGGCATGTTAGGAGGTGAATACCCATGAGAGTGCGATCTGTGTAATCACCTGATCTGTGACCCTCATGTCAGGAACTGTAGTGTTACCTGATATGCAACCTTGTTGTCATCTGGTCTGTGTTTCCTGTATCTTCACCCAGTCTTTGACCCGTGTACCGTCACTGATCTCGTCCCCTTTGTCACTATATCAACTGATCTGCAGCAAATCTATTCCTACTTGATCTGTGACGGGTATCATATAGCGTCCCTTCTGTCACTAACAGATCCGCATTAAATGTAATGACACCCGATATGGGAACGGTCAATTGATATTTGTCCTCAGTGCCATGACGCGAACCACATCTCCTGCAATTAGTGTCCCTTTTGTCACTACCCAATTTGCTGTCATCACCTGACCTGTTTCTCACTGTCTTTTAACATCAATTTTGATACTACCACAATTGTGTCAAATGTAACCTAAAGTTATCTCTAATTATCCTCTGTTTCATTACCCAATTTGTGTCCACTTTGTCACTACCCAGATTGCTTCTGTGTCTGGTCGTCTGAACTGTTTCCCAACGTCCTTTAACATCGCTTTCATCAAATGTAACCAAGAGTTATCAAATTAATGTCCTCGATGTCATCACCCTATATGTCCAAGAAATAACGTCAGGAGACATTCATCATATATTTTTATATCTTTTTTTGTTTGTTTTTGCCCAACATGACTTTCATAAACTGTTTTAATCTAATATGCAATCTCTCATACAAGTCCCCTGTATTATCACCCAGATTTTGACCCACCAATCACCTGCATTTCCTTGCATTCCGTACTGTACCTGACCTGAACCCTGTTGTTACCCAATCTGCAGCCTGCAATAATCTGCAATTATGCACTCTTCACTGTGTCACAGCCTCTGCATTTTTGTGTTGTAGCTCAACAAGTGTCATTTACATCATCATCAAATCTGTGTTCTTGTTACTACTGAATCTGTAGATGTTCCCTTTGTCTCAGTTATAACATCTGACCTGAGCCCTGTTGTTACCCAATCTGCACCCCGTCTTTAATTACCCAATCTGCATTAAATCTACCCGATATGTAACTCAGTGTCATCACGTGATCCCAATTTGTGTTCCCTTTGTGACTACCCAATTTGTGTCCCCTTTGTGACTACCCAATTTGCTTCAGTCATCACCTTGTCTGTTTCCCACTGTCCTTTAACATTCCTTTATCATTACCACGTCTGTATCAAATGTAACCCAAAGTTACCTTATCCTCTTTTTTTATTACCCAATTGGTGCCCCCACTCTAACTGCCCAATTTGCATCATGTCATTATGCGATCTTCACCCTGTCACAACCTCTGCTTTCTTGTATTGTAGCTCAACCAATGTCATTTACGTCATCGTCAAAATCTGCATTCTAGTGTTACTACTGAATCTGTGACCTTGGTGTCATCAGTCCATCTGTCCAAGAAAAAACATCAGGAGGCATTCTTCAAATATTTTCTTACATTTTTTCTTTCCATATTTACTGTCATGAACTGTGTTTTAACCTTATATGTAACGTCTGATACACGTCCCCTGTATTATCATCCAATTTTTGACCCATATATATATATATATATATATATCTGTTTTCCCTTTTATTGCTGCTAAACCTTTTTCAGCTGCATTATCTGATTCGCAGCCCTGTTATTACCTGATTTGGACCCTCTCTTTAATTACCAGATCTCCATCTAATCTGCCTAATATGTGACTGTCATCACCTGATCTGTTTCTCATCATCCTTAAACAACTTCTTGCCACTACCAGATCTGCGTCAAATGTAATGTTGCTCATAATTATCTTCTGTGTCATTACACAATCAGTGTGTTCCCTCTGTCACTGGACAAATTGAATCATTGCATCATTACCTGATCTTCACACCCGTCCTGACCTCTCTCCCCTCAACCTTACGCCTCTCTTGTAATCACCAAATACGTCTCCCTAGTGCAGTTACCCATTTGTAGTCATTGTGTCCCTGCCAGATTTGTTCGAGAAATAACAATCGGTAGACATCCTTCATCTCTCTTCCTGAATTTACATAATATCCTGCCAGATCCACTGACTCTTAAATACTCTTTTCTTGTTTAAGCGTTGTGGAGGCTTCTCTGTCTCGCACGTACACTCTCCGACGTGTCTTCGCTGGTTTATTTTGTTTATTTATTTATTTATTTTAGATCAGAATTCCTGTTGGAACGGTGTCTCTGCTTCACGCCTTCACACCCTCATGAGCATGCACATTCTAACATCTCGTCCTCCTCCTGCGGGTGCACCTGTTTTTCTTTTTTTGTTGTTTTTTCCCCATCATGTTTGTGTGTTTTGTCTCCAGAGAGATCAGTGGAGGAATAGACAGATGGATAGAGGTTAAGGAGAGAGCAGAAGGGGTTGTATTGCTTGAGGATGAAAGGATTTGTTTCATTATCTCTACTTTCTTCATTACCGAGCACACACAAACACACAGTCACACACCCACCCCTTTTTTTTTTTTTTTTTTCCATCTCACCCCACCCACACTCCATCATTTCTCTCCATCAGGACGCAGGTGCCCTTGTCATAGAGGGCTTGATGGTGTTAAATGATGTTTTACCAGGACACACAAACACACACACACACACACACACACTGATGCACACAGACCTGAGAGATTGCTGGAATCTCATTCGTCCTTAACTGCGAGCTCCGTTCTCGGTGTCCCAACATGGCCGCCTGCCTTCGGTAACGGAGCTCATTTCCCCCGTGTTTCGGGAATCACGTGCGCCCCTTTTTCAAACCAGGTGAACGTGAAACCACGTTTCTCCATCGACTTATTTAATAATATCTAGTTTGATTAAAATTTCTACCACTGAACCTTCGATCCATTTTCCATGTCCGGCAATGGTGCAGCTTCTCAAATCCCAATCCCACTGTTTCCATGCGGCGCCTGCTACAGGGCAGGTTTCATACTCCTGAGTGTTGTCAGCGTTGTCTCTGCCATTTGTCTCCATGTCCATTCGCCCTCGCGTATCCGCCTCCATTTACGCTTTCGTAAAAACAACCCCTGAGACGGAGGAGCAGTTATCCCGAGGAGGGCCGGAGTCTGAGACTGAATTGGTGCTCTTGGTGTAAATGGAGGGAATTTTTATTTATTTATTTTTTTAGTATGGGGGGGGGGGGTGTTGGTGGTGATGGGGTTGCATCAGTCTCGTTTCACGAACGCCATAGAACATGACTTTGAAGATCAGAGATGTTCTCCGTCGTGAAAGGGAGTCATCAACATGGCTAATCAAATCGAAATGGCTGAGTGCGTCCGGTACTCATCCGTGACTACGGTATATGTAGTTATATCTAAGTGTATATATGTGAAGTTAGTTCTGTCTCTATACGAAGCTGCGTCCTACAGCTCAAACTCCACAGGAGCCTCGTCACCTCGTCGAAAAGCCTCAGATTCGCTTTTTTTTTTTTTTTTTAGCGATTCGACATCTATAACCGTAGAATTCAGTTGGCGTTGAACAGGGGATTATTAAAGCAACACGTCACATGTTTTTTTTTTTTTTTTACTACAATGGGAAGAATCCCCTTGGGTTTTTTATATAGTTTTTTATTTGCAGGTTCACAAGGAAGCCTTGTTGTAAATTCAGCGTTGGACGGTAGGGTAAACACTGCTGACGTTGGCTGCTTCCCGTCAGTGCACACGTACATGACTTTTCAGATAAAAGCACACGTTTAGCTCAGTGGTTACGGTTCTGTTCTTGTGGCCGCTTTTGGGTGAAAAACCGCTTTACCATTTCACCAAGAAGTCAATGACGCGTAAAGCCCCACAGTTACAAGGATTACACAAGGACACTCTTATTTGCGAAACCCGAGTGAAAGGCATGCTCACTTATATTCACACTCATTTGCATAGGAAGACTGCAAAGGCACCTCCCACTTTAACTCATAATTGACTCTCGTTTGCTTATGTCGCGTGAAAGACACGCCCACTCGTACACAAAATCATTTGCATATTTTCGGATATAAAGGCAGGGCCACCTGTTCTCATTTGCATATTTGGACAGGAAAGACCACGCCCACTCGTAATCGGTTTTATTGACACCGAAAAGACGCACCCAATCATAATCACTCTCATTTGCTTATGGAGAGTGAAAGGCACGCCCATTTATAATTGACTCTCATTGGCATATGTAGGCTCCGTCTTCTTCAACTTCTTCTTCGTAGTTGTTTAAACACAGTTCCTTACAAACCTGTAATGCATTCTCTCTCTCTCTCTCTCTCTCTCTCTCTCTCTCTCTCTCTCTCCTTAGCTTCCCTGTCCTTTAAAGCAGACTTTCCAGTAAAATAAAATAAAATCACTCTCATTTTCATATGACTAGAAGACACACCCACTCTGATTACGGACTCTCACTATTTAACCCTGAATAAATTCAGCAGCCTTTTGGTTCTCAGTTTATTTTATTATGATTTTTTTGTTTTGTTTGTTTAGTTTTTTTGCGCTGATGCCCCTTCATCGACCTTAAGCGCCTCGTTTTAAGTTACGTTTTATTCCTCTGTTTACACTTGAATGTTTCTAAATTCTTTTGTTCTCTCTTTGTGTCCTCTCTCTCTTC
>QNUK01000085.1:690000-825000 GCA_013621035.1 Clarias magur | reverse complement strand
TTATTTCTCCATATAATCTCCTGATACTGTACTTGAACTTCCAGCCTCCTAACAGGTTCCTGTCAAGGTTCCCCTCGAGGTTCCTTCCCATCATCATCTCGGGGAGTTTTTCCTCGCCGACGTCGCCCTCGGCTTGTTCATCAGGGACAATCTGATCATTTTGATTCATTCACGTTGTTTCCCGCGTGAAGCTGCTTTGCGACGATGACGATTCCTAAAAGCGCTATACGAAGGAAATTGATTTCGAATGGAATCGATACACTCGTGAGCTTGGACACCATCAAGGCAGAAAGTTTCCTGCCTGCTTCTCGTCTGAAACGTCGCCCCGCCCCCCAGGAACTCCTTTAATGCCCCAAACATGTGCGACGTCCAAGTGAACTCGGACAGGTGCGTCTCGTCTGCAAGTTGGCGACGGCGATTTTCAAAGGTCGAACGTTCCGCTCGCTGCACCTCGTCGTTAAAAAGTGTGCGCCGTTCAAATGTTTTACTGAGGCTAAGAGTCCCGGTTTGACTCGAACGCCCTTCGGATTATTCATATAAGTGTCAAACGGATTAAGAGTAGAATCAGATTCCAGCTTCACGCGGCTGATTATACAGAATAATCATTCATAAATATGAACTATCGCAACTATTTAATAATAATTGCCGCTTACTTTTGAATATAAAAATTGACATCATTAGAAAACGCTTAATTAGGGGTTTAATTAATCTTCTAGTGTATTAGGTTTTGTTTTTTTTGCCCACTCCGATATATACAGACAGTATATTTACGTTATATTTACACACTATGTGCGTTTCCCCGTCCCTGTATGTGTGTGTTTGTGTGTGTGTGTGTGTGTGTGTGTGTTGGATTGAGTTACAGTCTCTCAGCAGGGGGAAGAATTACAGAAGTGGTTTGTTTATGATGGATGGAGCTCTGAGGGAGATGGTGCTCTGTCTCTCTGCGTGTTTGAGAGAGAGAGAGTGTGTGTGTGTGTGTGTGTGTGTTTACTCTTCTCTCTCTCTCACTAAGCGCATGAAGGAGCCCTATTAAGACGTCGGATCTATGCCATAATTAAGCTGATGAGTTTTTGGCACGGGAGATGAGAATCTGGATTCTGCGCTTTTCCGCTTTTACACCTCTAAAACGGCGGCGGCGGCGGGAAACCGACCAGGATCCGAAACATTGTGGAAGGAGATCTCTAAAAGACCTTTGTTCCAGACCTGATGTTTGTCCGTCTTTGGGCCGACCAGAGCATCGTTCTTTTAATAATTAAGGATTGTTGCGCGTCTCCGACAATGGATGGGTTTTAGATGTGAATTATAAATCTAAGTCCGATTTCACCAGATTGTCGCCAGCGCGTCCATTTTTGGTTTTCCTTCGCTCGGTCGGTTTCTGTCTGCTTACCTTTTTCATTCCCCGTCTCTCTTCTCCTCTTGTGTGTGTGTGTGTGTGTGTGTGTGTGTGTGTGTGTGTGTGTGTGTGTGTGTGTGTGTGTGTGAGTGTGTGTGATCACTGATCCGTGCTGAGAGGGCTTCGTAGGCATTATTGTGGGTGTAATTGGCTTTTTCGGAGGCTTCATCTCAGATGAGGCGCTTGTCTGATTTTGAAGCCTTTTTCAGTCCTGCTGTGGAAAGACCACCGAGATCACAATTGGTTTTTCATTAGCCTGCTGCTAATCTGAAAATCTCTGAAATCTGCTCCGTCTCTCTCTCTCTCTCTCTCTCTCTCTCTCTCTCTCTCTCCATTAGATAAAGTTTTTCAAACCTCAATATCTAGAATTTCTTCTACATGCCTGACAAGTGCAAAATCACCCACCATGACATCATCTTGGATATTGTTCTCATTGAAGTAGACGTGCGTGTGTGTGTGTGTGTGTGTGTGTGTGTGTGTGTGTGTGTGTGTGTGTGTGTGTGTGTGAGCCAAGATAATAAATGCTCTCGACAGATGAAAAAGCTATACATACAGTATCGTGCCAAAGTATTGACACCCCTCCCCCTCCCTCGTTTCTTCATATATTCGGCTTCTAAAGAGCTAGACATGAGGTCGCTACTGAGCTTGTTGCAATAAACAACGCATTTTTAAATTGTACCTCGCAGTCTAGTCTGTCACAGTAAAAAAAAAAAAAAAAAAAAAAGTTTGCTTTTCTTTAATTTGATCCACCTCATTTAAGTTATTTGAAATATTATATAAAGAAATTATACTACAGCACTGTACACAAGGATATTATTAGAGAATATGTGTTATCAGTTCAGCCATAATCGTACACAGAAATACACACGTGGACAAAATTGTTGGTACCCTTCGGTCAATGAAAGAAAAACTCACAATGGTCACAGAAATAACTTTAATCTGACAAAAGTAATAATTTAAAAAAATTCTATGAATGTTAACCAGTGAAAGTCAGACATTGCTTTTCAACCATGCTTCAACAGAATTATTTAAAAACATAAACTCATGGAACAGGCCTGGACAAAAATGATGGTACCCCTAGAAAATACTGAAAATAATGTGACCAAAGGGACATGTTAATTCAAGGTGTGTCCACTAATTAGCATCACAGGTGTCTACAATCTTGTAATCAGTCAGTGGGCCTATATATAGGGCTCCAGGTCGTCACTGTGTTGTTTGGTGACATGGTATGTACCACACTCAACATGGACCAGAGGAAGCGAAGGAAAGAGTTGTCTCAGGAGACTCGAAAGAAAATTATAGACAAGCATGTTAAAGGTAAAAGCTATAAGACCATTTCCAAGCAGCCAGATGTTCCTGTGACTACAGTTGCACATATTATTCAGAAATGTAAGATCCATGGGACTGTAGCCAACCTCCCTGGACGTGGACGCATGAGGACAATTCATGACAAATCAAAGAGACGGATAATCCCAATGGTAACAAAAGAGCCCAGAAAGACTTCTAAAGAGATCCAATGTGAACTTCATGCTCAAGGAACATCAGTGTCAGATCGCACCATCCGTCGTTGTTTCAGCCAAAGTGGACTACATGGGAGACGACCAAGGAGGACACCATTGTTGAAAACAAATCATAAAAAAGCCAGACTGGAATATGCCAAACTACATGTTGACAAGCCACAAAGCTTCTGGGAGAATGTCCTATGGACAGATGAGACAAAAATGGAACTTTTTGCCAAGGCACATCAGCTCTATGTTCACAGATAGAAAAATGAAGCATATGAAGAAAAGAACACTGTCCCTACTGTGAAACATGGAGGAGGCTCTGTTATGTTCTGGGGCTGCTTTGCTGCATCTGGCACAGGGTGTCTTGAATCTGTGCAGGGTACAATGAAATCTCAAGACTATCAAGGGATTCTAGAGAGAAATGTGCTGGCCAGTGTCAGAAAGCTGGGTCTCAGTCGCAGGTCATGGGTCTTGCAACAGGACAATGACCCAAAACACACAGCTAAAAACACCCAAGAATGGCTAAGAGGAAAACATTGGACTATTCTAAAGTGGCCTTCTATGAGCCCTGACCTCAATCCTATTGAGCATCTTTGGAAGGAGCTGAAACATGCTGTCTGGAAAAGGCCCCCTTCAAACCGGAAACAACTGGAGCAGCTTGCTCATGAGGAGTGGGCCAAAATACCTGCAGAGAGGCGCAGAAGTCTCAGTGACAGTTACAGGAATCGTTTGATTGCAGTGATTGTCTCAAAAGGTTGTGCAACAAACTATTAAGTTAGGGGTACCATCATTTTTGTCCAGGCCTGTTCCATGAGTTCATTTTTTGTTATAATTCCGTTGAAGCATGGTTGAAAAGCAATGTCTGACTTTCATTGGTTAACATTCATAGAATTCTTATTTATTATTACTTTTGTCAGATTAAAGTTATTTATGTAACCATTGTCAGTTTTTCTTTCATTGACCGAAGGGTACCAACAATTTTGTCCACGTGTGTACATGAACCTTCAGAAATCAGTTTTCCTATGATTAAATGATTGTTTCAGGGATTAGAGGTCATGCAATATCTACTGTCTTATATCGTTTGTTTTGTTGTTGTTGTTTTCAGCACAACCTCGGCAATATGATTATATACGTTTTATTTCATTTTAACCAACTCTATAAACACGACTGAGCAAACCTTTTAAAAAATATGTTCAAATCTGATGCATTTTTAATATATAAATTGCTTTGAAACACACGCACACACAGAGATTAAACCTTATTTGCAGATTAAAATCATAAAAACATTTACTGTATCAAATGACTTTTACATAAACCTTAACAAAAATATTCTCATAAAAACAGTATAGCGTAGGTGGATTTTTTAAATTTATGATTAGACTTCTTTTTAAATAAATCATTGTCAAACACACACACACGCACACACACACACGCGCGCGCACAGAGAGATTAAACTGAAACAAAGAAATAAATTCTAGTCCAAACACGTTGACTGAGGCACCTGGGTCACACAGGCAAGTAAAAGCCACATGTGTTGTATGGTTGTTTCTATTACCAAATAAATAATAAGAAGAAAAAGAATAACCTTCAAAGAAATAAGATCAAGTCCAAACAAGCAGTGGATTTTCAGCAAAATTCGCTGTGACTATAACATAATAATGTGATAATCGTTTCTACGTTTTTTTTTTTTTTTGAGACGCCATTTTCATATTTACATTCGAGCATTCGGCAGACGCCCTTCTCCAGAGCAGCTTTTTGTTTAACATAATGACATCAACAATTAAATCTTTTATGTTATTATTTTTACATCTGAGAAATTTTGGGTTAAGGGCCTTGCTCAAGGGCCCAATTGTGGGAACTTAGTGGCCCTGGGGTCTGAACCCGGGACCTTCTGATCCGTGGTTCGACAAGACTTATCCCAAAACCCCGACATAGTTTGATACCTGAGGACAGGCGCAGACGTGAAAATCCATCTTCGGGGGTGTTTTATTTATTTATTTATTTATTTATTTATTTATTTAAATCAATCTTTAACCAATGATTCATTGCACTCGAGTTTTTAAGGGTTAATTTAAAAAATAATAATAAATCCCTCGCCACGTTGCTGTGGTTATGAACTGGCTATGTGATGCTAGCGTTGCTCGATTCTGTTCCTGTACCTGCACTCCTCCCAACATTTATCACCAGAATTTCGCTCCGCTTTCCCGCTTCCTTACATCGTCACTTCGGAGACCCTTTCTGTAAATGTGTCGATGTTTATTGATCCGTTCTACAGCAAAAATTGTACCGTTGCACCGGCAATTCCCCGACAGCGTTGCTCAGCGGAGCAGCCGTTGCCTTAGGGGCAGGACAGGGGGTTAAGAGGCTAACTGAAGAATGACACATGGATCAGGGTTAGATGCCGTAGCCTGAGGGCTGTTTCTGGCTCAGCAGCCAGTTTTAACAAGCGGTCCAGGAAATAAATGAGTCAATAATCGTCACCTTTATGGGGAAAATCTCGGGAGTTGAAACGGGTAGCGTCTGAAGACCAGAAGAAGAAAAATCTGTTTACTGTTAGCTTGTGTTTGAGAGTCGCAGACGGCAAAATTGGTTCCACCGTCTGGGTTGGTGGTGTGGTGAGGGTGGGTAGGAGGGCGGGTAACGCTTTCGCTCTCAGTGTGCTCCTCTGCGCATCTAGTGGGTGGGAATGAGAAACGGATTAAATTTGGGGGTATACAGAGTGGGAGGAACAGGATGCATGATGGATGCGCAGTCTTCTCTTTAGAACGTCACAAGAACGGGAAGTTTCTGTCCCCTGCCTACGGAACAAGGAGACGGGTAGCGTGTACGAACCGGGCTGGGAGCGTTACTCCAGCACGGGTTCAAGTCTTCATCTCGTCCCTGTTATTGAGTAGAGATGGAGGTGGGATATTAAACGTGTCCTCCTGTGACACAGTGCCTGCCTATTTCTCATGGGCCCGTCTGCTCACCCCCTCCAGCACCCGCCCGCGAGAAAGGCAATGAAGGATGGATGGATGGACGGGATCTGGGAACGGGATCTTCCCTGGCTGATGAATGCACTTCATTCAGAACCAGATCTCAGCCTGAAGTACTGCTTGGATGGAGGAAGTCGTCTGGTAGTAATTGTGATCGATTCACGCGTGATAAGTGATGATGAGGTTTTGACCTTTGTTATATAACGCGCTCGTTGAAGTTGAAGTGCTCGTGGCTGCGAAGGTTGCGTCCGATCGTTAGTAGGTCAATGCTCGGTGTTCGTTTGGTTTCTCCACTTCCTCAAGCGTCTTTATATCGAAGGAAAAGAACAAAACCTTCTTCTTCTTTTTTCTTTTTTTTTTTTCTTGTTTCTCCACCACATGTAACAGAATCCTTACTGACAGGTTTGTTTCAGTGGGTATTTTATAGAAAGGTGGAAAAAAAAAAGAAAATGGTGTAATCTTTCCAGACACGTACACGCAGTGCAAAAAAAGATTATTGACATTCGGATTCAGATGGGACTAAAATCCAAGAGATACTCCGATGATAATTAAATCACCCCGTCTCTGGGTGTAAAACTAATCCAGTCAGAATAGGGCTTTATTTCCCGATTAGCACCAAAACTTCGATCTCATGGTTTCACGGCCTCCTTGGAGTGAAAGCTAATTTTATCGGCTCGTATTAATCATAAATCAAATAAAATAAATAAATAAATAAACGATTCTTCTTCTACACCTATTACCCGAGCGCAGGATCTGTTACGAACCCGTGGATACAGGGATTGCTTGATTAATTAAAGCCCGAAACACGATGACATCATCACATCACACAAACGCAGCACTTTGTCATTTTGCGTTTCTACATTTCTCCAGTCGGCCGCCTGTCTGGATCTGTCGTTCCACGTGTGACGGCGGCTCTGTTTGGGAGTGCAGAAGTGATTACAGCGTCCATCAGGTGCTGGAGGAAACTCCTTCAGCCTCCTGCACTGATGTTTGACAGAATAATTAGAAAGCTGTCTGTGCTTGTAATCACTGGAGCTCATCTTTTTCTTTTTCTTTTTTTCTTTTTTCGTTTCTGGGGAGGAGGCTGCTCGTCAGACCCAGAGGCTGATGGGAAACGAGGGCGTTTGTGAGGAGTCGCCGCATTTAGAGGGAGAAAATAAATCACAGCAGTCACCGCGGCCTCTGTGCTCTCCTCCGTCTTCTGCGCTTTTCAATTCGGATTCTTTCCGAGGACGGCATCCGTCATCCAACACGTACTCCTCCTCTAGTCTCTCTTTCTGTTCTCTTTTATTTCGCCTCCCTCGCTGTCTGTATCCAGGAGGATAAAGGGCTCAGCGTGACCCCATTGCGGAGTAAATGAGGAATCTCCTACTCCTTTACTCAAGGCCTAACAAAGCCAAGAGCACTGATCTTAATAACGCCCGACTACAGCTTCTCTGAGTCGCGATGTTCGATCCTCGTGGACGTCTTCACTAGCGGATGTCTCGAAGTCTTTCAGTAGGTTTTTTTTTGTTTGTTTGTTTGTTTGTTTGTTTCCCTTTCAAGATTTTTTGTTTAAGTGATTTCTCAAGACCGTGCGGTTTAGTGTTCATACACCTTACAACTTTTTCACTGTAATTTTACAGTAATTAAATTAGATGCCAGCAAGTCATTTATTTATTTGTATTTTTTTTAAATTAAGAAATACGTTAAAGATGTATTCCTGAACCAAATACAAATATCTTTTCATATATTGCAGAGTATTGTACAGTATTACCTCTTTTCATACTGTATGTTTGTAAAACTCCGCATTAGTTAAATTGTTCAGAATAGGCGGCGTAGTGGTTCGCACTGCAGCTTCACATCTCAAGGGTCGGGGATTCGAATCCCGCCTGAGTATGATGGACTGCCACATCGTCTAGTCCCCTGGAACAGGATATAAAGAATGGGTGAGTGAGTACGTTTTTATAATTGGGCTTTTTTTTTTTCTTCTTCTTTTTTTTTTTAAGGAAAGTGTATAAATTTGGTTTTATGAACCCAAGGTGGCAAGATGCCAACAGCCATCACAGAATTTAGCCCTCAGCATTTTTGCGAACACGAGATTATGACCGCTACGCTGGTGAATGCAGTAATCTTAGGTCATTTTGTCCTGTTAAACTTCAGAGGGGAAAAAAAAGAATACATGTAAAATAAATAAATAAATAAATAAATACTTGTTGAGTCACTGATTGATTTCTTTGACGTAAACGCAACAGTAACAGTACTTGTGAAATGGAGCGCAGACTTCCAACACTGGACTTTTATCAAATTATTCAGCCTGAAAAAAAAAAAAAAAGCAACCAAACGTTTTCCAGATCATGTCATATGAACGATATCAAAGAACCTCTGTGGTCCAACTAGGGACCGCGGAGGCTAGTGGTGACGGATTTATTCGCCAGTTAGAATATCTAATCTGCATGTCTTTAGACTGTGGGAGGAAACCCACCAAGCACGGGGAGAACATGCAACCTCCAGGTAAACAGACCCCAAGGCGGGATTCGAACCTGGACCCTGGAGGTGCAAGGTGACAGTGCTAGCCACTAAGCCACATAGTAGCTGGGTAAAGGGTTGAACACAGAATGAACTGTTTGCTTAGGGGCTGAGAAAAAAGTGTGAAACGTGTAATATTCCTGAGGTCCTCCAACCCTTTGTGAAAACAAAGGAAAAACATGAAAACATAAAAAAAAAATAATAAATAATAATAAAATCCCCCCCAAAACATTAGCTGGCTGTGTCAATACTCACAAACAATTATTTATCCACCTTCTCACGCTCCAGGTCTATTCATCCTCGTCACAGCCACAACCCTTAGATTATTCAGATGAAAAACGATTTATCCATCTCCTCTCACGCACCGCTCTCTCCGTTTCTCCCGCGTCACCGGCAAAGTGACGCCGCAAACGCGCTCAGAAAAGCTTAAAACACACACCACTGGCTTGACTTATTAAAATCTGCGAATGAAAAAAAAAAAAAAGAAACTTTTTGGAGAGAAAAAAAAAAGGGAACTTTTGTTCGATGCAGTGCGGGACCCGCTAACACATCGAGTTCGGCTGCAGCGGAGGGTCTGTTCCCATCCTCACATGAAGCCCTGAAGCATAAAGCACTTAACACTTAACTTAAAATGAACAACAACAAAAAAAATCAATTCCAGAATGCAGTGCCTCTGCAATATATTGTATTACGGATGAAGTAATCTAAAAACAGGAAACTGTTAAATATTTGCAGCCGTTCTGAAAAAAATGCAAAAAAAAAAAAAAAAATATATATATATATATATATATATATATATATATATATACACTGCATTATACTATTAGTAAATATATTAAAACAATGTTTTAAATTTACAGTGATTTACATAGAAACTGATTAGATTTCTGAAACTCATCCAAACGGTATCTGTGCAGTGACGGAAACTTCAAAGCACTTTCTGTAAGTCGCTCTGGAGAAGAGCATCTACCAAATGCCTGAATGTACAGTAAACAAGGTCAAGTTCAAAGCAGGGTCAAACAATTTGTGTAGAACTGCTTTTCTTCAGTGACGATCGAAAGTTTGCAACCTCCCTGTGTTTTCACTCAGTGTTATAACGATCAGGAGACTGTCCTATTTAAGGAACATGTCTGATCATCAGACTACGTGTGTTTGTGTATCTTGGTTCGATCAAATGTTTCTTAAGACCTCAGCGTAAGAAAAGGTTAAAAAATTAATTAATTGACACCCAGACAGGCTATCTACAAATGGAGGAAGGCATTGGATTGTTCCATTGCTCCTTTGGAATGGTTGACCAACTTCATGAACAAGGTGTGTTAAAGTCTGTTACTGGATGGTCACAAAGTAACCCAAGTGAAATGCTAAGCAAGCAAAAGGCATCTCTCATGCTGGCATCAACGTTAAACTATGTGCATGGCAGCGTTGCAAGAAGAAAGCCACGGATCTCGAAAATCATTTCGCGCACATCCGTTCTCGTCTACGCAACACCGGGAGGGACACCGGGAGGGACGCCGGGAGCGACGCCGGGAGCGACGCCGGGAGCGACGCCGGGAGCGACACCGGGAGCGACACCGGGAGCGACACCGGGAGGATGGGAAGGTTCTGGCCTAATTGTAAAGCGCTATGTTTGGTGAAGGGAAAGCACTGCATTCCATGATAACATCCTGTTCCTTCAATTTATGAAACATGGTGGCGGTAGTATCATAGTTTGTGCCAGGTTTGCTTTGTCGAGGCCAGGACAACTTGGCAACATTAACAGAACCCTGAATTCTGAACTATTCCATCAAATTTTAAATGGAAAACGACCCAAAGTCATTGTACCAAAGAATAGTTAAGGAAGAATAAAGTTAATATACAACCAAATTTTCTCTCTTTTTTTTAAATCATATCCATGATTCCCCCCCCCCCCTTGTTTTGTTTAACAAATTCATTTCTGGGATTGCCCAATATTTCCTTGTTTTTGCTCTGAGGTAAGGGACAATTTTACGAGTAGTTGAGAGAACTCTTATCGAGATTAAAAAAAAGAAAACTTTCGTCAGCTGCAAATTTAACTTATTATATGTTTTAGAGCAATTACAACGATTAGATAATTAAATTTGAGGTCTAAATAGATACTATTGTTAGATGCTAATTACACCCATGAAAACCCTTGGATGCTTGCGCACGCTCTGCTTGTGAATGGATTACAGATTGCTGTTAGATGATTTGGCCATCCGGGTCTTACACAGAGAGCACGTTTTTAGAGACTGCACAGATTTGATGAGACGGATGAATGAATGCCGAGCCATTTCAGATTGCCGCAAGCACTCGGAAACATATAATTAAGGAAACCACTATTCCTGTCAATTGTTACATAATTAAAAAAAAAAAAAAGAAAGAACTAAACTTTATAAAAGTCTAACACGGGTGACAGGGGTTATACCTTCACTCCATGTGCTTCAAACCACTTTTTTCATTTCTTTAGCGCCGCATCCACCAGCTGACACTGCATTCACGACATCACTGCTGTAATCGGTTCTTCTGCTCTTTCCTCTTAATACCTCAGTTCAGCTGTCTTAGTCTCTCCAATTCTGCACCCGATTTACACACAACACAACGTGCACCTGCCTTTATATGGTGTTTAGGGACAGTAACTATGCTAATTATAATGATCCAGTTTAAGTGGGATTCATCATTCAGCTCACCTGGGAAAGAGCAGATTGGGGAGTTTAAGAATCAGGGGTAGCTCAGTGGTTAAGCCGTGGGACGACTGATTGGAAGGTCACAGGTTCAAGCCCCTGTACCACCATGTTGCCAGTGGCTGTTAACCCTCATTTTGTCAGAAAAAAAAAAAAAAAAAAGTCGTCGCTCTGAGTAAGGGCGTCTGCCAAAACGCTCAAATGCAATGTAAATGGAAGAATGTATGGTTGCTGCATGAGGGCCAGTGGTTCAGAATGGACAAGTCCCAGTCCTGACCTTAGTCTTATTGACATTTTGTGGAAGGAACTAAAGGGAACAGCTTATGCGAGGAAACCCAATACCATCCAACTGCTGAAGTTGTTGAGCTTTGAAGAATTCTGGCGTATTCCTCGGTACAGATCTGTAGGACTGCTCAACAAGGGTATTGGGTGAATCAAAGGTTCACATACTGTTCAGACACACCGATGTGTTATCGGATTTGCTTTTCCACAATAAATAAATGACCAAGCATGATAGTTTTGTCTCATTTTAATTACCGTTTAATTAGGTTCTGTTTATCCACTTTACGCACTAATGACCACATTTACCAAAAATATAGACAGTTTTTATAAATGGGTTCACAAACTTTCAGTCACATCTGTACTGTAGGTTTTAAGTTTTTATGGCAGGGGCTGATTTTTATTTTTTTTTTTATGTGAGGGTTGATTATGTCGTGACGCAAAGGGGGGTGCCCTTGAACTCGCTATGCCCTGAACAATTCATTCGCTGATGGTATTCGTTCTTTAAATAATTAACATTCATCTATAACATATACTCTCTCACACACACACACACACACACACACACACACACACCACAGGCCAGCGCTACCCAGCACACCCACTTAATTTAACGTATCAGTGTTTCTGGCTTTTAGGAAATCAAATCTTGATTGCATCCATCTGGTAGACTTGATTTGTGCTTTTTGGTGAGTTTAGCAAAGCTTCCTCCAAGACTCAGTAGACGTAGAGCCAGAGAGAAGGGAGGGCGGCGGGAGGAGAGCAAGCATGCAGTATGTGCTATTCTATCAATTTTTAAATTACTCATTTAGACTGAGCAGAGCAGAGCAGAAAGGAATCATTGCATTTCAATAAGTGCAGCGATACCATGATTTTAACAGATGAATAACAAATTAGTCGTCTTAAAAGGCCCTATGTTAAGGACAGGCTCAGGAGGGGGAGCTGTAATGTTGGGGGTGTGTGCAGCCATATCAAAATAGCTTTCCATCTATCTGAATTAAAGAACTGCAAGGTTATTTCATCCCACCAAATTGCCTCGCGCAACAAACAGGAGCAGAAAAGTGAATTATCTGGACCTCTCGCCCAACTTTTTCCCTGCTGATTTTCCACCAGCACTGGCATTAAATTATACTCCAAATACAGCACAATAAATTACGCAGACCTTACTGAACTCTTTCAGATTCTCAGTCACACGTAAAAACTAAAGGCCTTTTCTTCCCATTTTTAATCAGCGAAATAGAGCATAGAAAAGTCTACATTAATTTAGGTTACGAAAGGAAACTTTGTAAAGGTGCGAGTTTCCTGATTAGAGGTTTTTGCATTTACATATACATTTACATTTTATATGTACTGTATTCATCTGGCTGATGCTTTTATCTGAAGTGACTTAGAAATGAGACAGGATACAATTGGGGCTTAGAATTCTTGCAAGAGCACCAATCATAAGGCCTAACTTCCCACCAACTGATCATAAATATGTACAAAAAGAAATTAAAGGAACGTAGGCCCCCGGAGAACACGGGGTCTGGATAACACATGGACCTGGAAACATGTCGGATCAAGAAGATGGAGACCTGGGTAAATGTAATCCTGAATGTGTCGGGTGCTCTGGGAATATAATCCGGAGATCTGAACCATTTGGAGCACCCAGATCTGGATTTGTAAGAACCTGAGAACATGTAGCTCCTTGAATTATGGGATCCTGTGAACAAATATACATGGGAATATGGGGATCTGGACATTTAGGATGCTGGGAATGTGGAGACCTGTGACTCTGGAAATTTGCAGACCTAGAAACATGTGGGGACCTGGGTACACGTACTGTATATTTGGGAGGGAAATAACATGAAAACAAATAGATGCAGGGAAAATGGGATCCTGGGACCATGTGCCAGGGAATATGGGGGACCTGGGAACACACACATGTGGCAAAATGTGATCTTGGTACAATGTGCCAGGGAATATGGGGGACTTGGGAACACACGTGGAAAAATGGGATCCTGAGACCATGTGCCAGGCAATAAGGGGAGCTGGGAAGAACACGTGGCAAAATGTGATCTTGGTACAATGTTCCAGGGAATATGGGGGACTTGGGAACATGTGGGCAAATGGGACCCTGAGAACATGTGCCAGGGAACATGGGGAACCTGGGAACATGTGAGAAAATGGGACCATGTGCCAGGGAATATGGGGGACCTGGGAACACACATCTGGCAGAATGTGATCTTGGTACAATGTTCCAGGGAATATGGGGGACCAGGGAATATGGGGGAACATGGGGAACCTGGGAACATGTGAGAAAATGGGACCATGTGCCAGGGAATATGGGGGACCTGGGAACACACATCTGGGATCTTGGTACAATGTGCCAGGGAATATGGGGGACTTGGGAACACACAAGTGGAAAAATGGGATCCTGAGACCATGTGCCAGGCAATAAGGGGAGCTGGGAAGAACACGAGGCAAAATGTGATCTTGGTACAATGTTCCAGGGAATATGGGGGACTTGGGAACACACAAGTGGAAAAATGGGATCCTGAGACCATGTGCCAGGCAATAAGGGGAGCTGGGAAGAACACGAGGCAAAATGTGATCTTGGTACAATGTTCCAGGGAATATGGGGGACTTGGGAACACACATGTGGGAAAATGGGACCCTGAGAACATGTGCCAGGGAACATGGGGAACCTGGGAACATGTGAGAAAATGGGACCATGTGCCAGGGAATATGGGGGACCTGGGAACACACATCTGGCAAAATGTGATCTTGGTACAATGTGCCAGGGAATATGGGGGACTTGGGAACACACAAGTGGAAAAATGGGATCCTGAGACCATGTGCCAGGCAATAAGGGGAGCTGGGAAGAACACGAGGCAAAATGTGATCTTGGTACAATGTTCCAGGGAATATGGGGGACTTGGGAACACACATGTGGGAAAATGGGACCCTGAGAACATGTGCCAGGGAACATGGGGAATCTGGGAACATGTGAGAAAATGGGACCATGTGCCAGGGAATATGGGGGACCTGGGAACACACATCTGGCAAAATGTGATCTTGGTACAAGGTGCCAGGGAATATGGGGGACTTGGGAACACACGTGGAAAAATGGGACCCTGGGACCATGTGCCAGGGAACATGGAGAACCTGGGAACATGTGAGAAAATGGGACCCTGGGAACATGTGCCAAGGAACATGGGGGAACACACATATAGGGGAAAAGCACATCAGGAAATGTGGGGACCAGGGAACATATAGGGGTGGACCCTGTAAACAAGTAAATACTTTGCAAAAGCCTAGAGCCACCCATCATTTCTTAAATTTTAAATTACAGAAACGGGAACAAATGGTTTACTGCAAAGTGCTTGAAGATACAATTTAAAAATTGGTTGTTTATGTAATAACCTCAGCAGCAACTTCACTTGCCCTCTCGTCTGTTCCAACCACTCAGAATTCAGCATCACCAGTACACAAATCGCCGGCCTGATAATCTGTCATCATCACCCCATCTGTACAGGGATTGGACTGAAAATGAGAGACAAAAAAAAAAAGACCTTCAGGAAGCTTGGAGAACTATTCCTGAAGACTACATTAAAAATACAAGAAAGTCTGGCTCTTTGGAAGCAAAACTTTAGCACAGTTCTGTACCTGGAGAAATGTGCATAGGTGGGAATAAATAATATAGACGTGGGGAAATGGGAGCTAGTGTCTCAGGAAATGTGGGGACCTGGGAAAACGTATAGTAGTTGTGTGATTCTAGCACCATGTAGCTGGGGGGAATATATAGGGACTTGGGTCCATGTAATTCTTTAGAATACTGTACACATAGCTGTGGGAAAATGGGGACAAGTCGGTTTGGAAAAGTGGGAACCTCAGGGGCGCGTAGATCTGGGAATATGAGGACCTGACTAGGATTTAATGCGTCTAAATGATTATTTTAAGTAATATTTTGAATAACGGTAATACATCATAATAGAATATTCCTAGACTGTGAGAAGCTTCATTTCAAATGTCATCGGGATTGCAAAAGAGTAAATCCACCCAGAGAGAGAGAGAGAGAGAGATGGTGAAGACAATTCTCTGCTATGTTATATAAAATGCAATTGCATGTCCCATCTGGTCTTTTATGAGTGCTGTTAAAATAGGCTGCCGTTAGTGATCGATGTTTACAAAGGCCAGAACGAACCTCTGAACTGTAACTAAACGAAGATGATTTGCCTTGCAAAAAGTAGCACTGTTGCCCCGCGGACACCTCATTGGCTTGTGAGATGAGATCGAAAGCAACGGCAATCGGAATCATTTGGATGATTGACCTTCCGCGCGAATACATTAGAATAAATTAATCTTGATTGGGGCGCGTGGTGCGGCGAACAGAGTGGGAGTGTCGTCTTTTTTATGTGCTGTGCCCCGTTTGTTGTGGCTGTTCTCCGAGGTGATTATGCATGCCGTTCAGCACCATTATGCATTCCTTCACTTTAATAAAGTAACTGTGGCTCGGAGCAGCACGCAGAGAGAGAGAGAGAGAGAGAGAAAGATGCTGTGTGGAAAAATACGCCGCTGTCAGATTTAAGAGCGCTCCTCCTACACATTGCCAGAAGATGGGCTGGGTCAAGACTTTCAGTGATCCCAGACTCAGGCTTTAAATACTAACGCACGAGTGCCAGCTAGCATTTTACTTCCTGGAGAGTATGAAAGTTTCGTGCTCCGAAAGAATTATTACGGTATTATAGTCTCATGAACTTTCTGACCAGAGTGGCCTGACTAAGAACCTCTGGATAAAACATCATCTCTCTGTAAACACTTCATGTACGTCTCTGCGAACAGCCTCTACATACTGTATGTTACGCAAACGTACTGTACACTGCTGTCTTTTGGTGGATTTGTCTTCATGGACATGAGCTAAATCAAGGAAAGAACGTTGTGTACTGTTAGTCTCATAAGAAACTTGACTAAGATCTTGGGAGAAATTTTTCCTTCGTTCGGAGTGTCAGAAAAAATTGAATGCAGCACATGAGCAAGCGACGTGACCGGTACCACACTGAGGCTGATTAATTTCCCATAGCAGCATGTCAGGAAGTGTTTTATTCCCCTCATGCCTCAGCAGTTTTATAGTTATTTATTTATTTTTATTTCTGTTGAGGTTATGATACAAAAGTGCGGCTCGTCATGTGGCCGAATAAAAAAAAAAAACAACAACAACAACAATTCTGTCCTGAACATTTACCTGTGACATTGACTCTCAACTTAAACTGGAGACTCCTTCCAATGAATGTCACCTTCTTAGAGAAAACTTTCCCATGTCAGGGTTTGTACTTTCTTATGCTTTTGTTAAATATCAATACTTTTTTTTTTTTTTTTTTGATAAATACGTTTATTGGTCGGTTTTTTTTTTTTTTTTTCATCATTTATTCCGTTTATTTTCTCTCGTCATTCTCGGTTTCTATTTCTTTCTATCTTTTTTTACTTACTTTTTGGTTTGGCTTTTTCTATTCTATTTTTTTTTTCTTTCTATATTAATCCCTTTTATTATTTTCTCCTTTCCCTTCTTTTCTTTTTCTTTCTTTTTGAGTAACTATTTCTTACTTTTTTCTTTCTCTGTGGTTCTTTTTTCATTCCTTCTGTCATTTTTTTTGTTTATTAGTATTTTCTTTTCTTTCTCAATTGTTCTTTTTCATTCTGTCATTAAAATTTTTTCTTTCTTTCTTCTTTTCCTTCTTCTCCATGTCATTCTTTTTCCTTTCTTTTTCTCTCATTCTTTGTCTTTCGTTGTTTTCTCCTTTTTCGTGAAGTCTCACTGTACATGTGCCTATGATCATTTCGCCACTATGGAAACGCTAACTCGTTAGCTCAAGCTAATTAATATGGACCTTTGATCTGATTAACAGCTGGAATTGCTGGCAGAGCTGCAGGTATAAAGAACAGGACAAAACCATGTGCTCGCGTGCCGCACTGTGACTGGGCTCAGGTTCATTACTAACCGAGGGACGTTAGAGAAACAGGTAGAGTTTATACCGCATAAGGTCAGAGAGAGAGAGACCAGTGGTGTAAGCCCTGGAGACGTCTCCCTGCAGCGCTCCTACATTAAAGTTCAGGTACCGGTTCAGGGATGTGAGTGAGACATGCAGCGAGTCTCTGTTCATCCAGAGTTTCTCATGTGAAGTGGAGCGTCTTCAGTTTGTGAGTAATCTGTCGTCTGCATCCCTCTGACCGACATGTTAGTGCTCTCCACCCCAAGGACATCTCGGGTACGGCCGTGTGGACGTCTGCAAGGAATGCTGTTCCACCTCGTCAAAGCTTGGCAGTGTGTGTGTGTGTGTGTGGCATCCTGGGAGTCAGCAAGAGGAAATGAAATCTCAGCTATGACTGACATGTGACAATTCAGCTGCCAGCCTCTCTCTCTCTCTCTCTCTCTCTCTCTCTGAATCACTCACTCTTCCTTCATTCCATCGCTGCTTATTCCTTTGAGTGTGTGTTTATGTTTCTATTCCTTTTCAGACACTGGCCTTTTGCAAAGGTTAGTCACATCTCTCTCTCTCTCTCTCCATCTCGGTCTCTCCATCTCTCTTCTGTCTTGAATTCAGAGTGTCCAGTCTTTCAAATAAACATTGGTGAGAGAAATACTTTGAGAGATGGAGAAAAATGTCTGTCTTTTTTTTTTAAATAACTGTTTCATTCTTTGTAATTATTAACTCCGTTTAACTGTTTTCCTTTCTCCATTAATTTCTTTTTTCTTCATCATTTTTTATTGCTTTGTTTTTCTCATTTATGCATTTCTTTACTTACTATTTTTCTTTCTTTCTGCTTTCCCTTGGTTTTCAGTTTTCAATTTCTTCTTTTTTCATCTTCTTCTTTTTCTTTCTTTTGTTTATTCCTTTTATTCCCCTATTTAATATTTCTTTCTTTCTCTCTTTTTTTTCTTTTTATTTCCCTATGAATGTGATTCTTTCTTTCTTGATATGCCTCTTTCTTTCTTTCTTTCTTTCTTTCTTTCTTTCTTTCTTTATTCCTATTTATTTATCTTTTCTATTGGTTTCTCTATTAATCTCATTTTCACTTCCTTTTCCTTTTTTTCTCCTTCCATTTTAATCTCTATTTCTTTCTTTTTCTTTCTTTCTATTTATTTTCTTTCCTTCATTTTTTATTTCCGAAATAACTCCCTTCTTTGTTTCTTGTTTTCTTGCTATGTCCCTTTCTTTCTTTCTTTCTTTCCTTCTTTCTTTCTTTCTTTCTTTCTTTTTCATCATACATGCCACAGGGATTTTATCGATTGATTTATTGGTGGTGTTCGCATGTACAGAGGTCTCTGCAAACGTTATCCACTCTGATATCCACGCCTCTCGTCCGTATGCTGAGGGTTGTGCACGCATGGCGACTATGCGCCGCTTATTTTAAGAGCTCTTAAAGGGAAATCCTTGTGAAAAGCCATGAGCTGAGAAACTGAGTTAGTGACTCTATCCGGTCAGTTTCGCTACGTTTAAGATAACGGAGGAGAAACACTGACTCTCGCGAGTGACCAGGGACATGTCAGAAACTTACAGAGACATGCCAGTGTTTCTGTTTTCACTTCCATCACGACAGTTCACAAACAGCGGTCCGGAATTTCCGATCATATGCTCGTAT
The DNA here is from genome assembly GCA_013621035.1 of Clarias magur. Classification (NCBI taxonomy): domain Eukaryota; kingdom Metazoa; phylum Chordata; class Actinopteri; order Siluriformes; family Clariidae; genus Clarias; species Clarias magur. The sequence continues at coordinate 806,042 of QNUK01000085.1, read as the reverse complement.
TTCACAGGTGGTTCTGATGCTCGTCAGTCTGTGCGCGAGTGCGAGTTTGGCTTTGTGTTCATCAGTGTGTGTGGACATCTGTGCATCTGTCTGCGTTTCACTGCCACTCTCATCCTAATAAACCTCAGTCTGAGACTCTTTTCTCTGCTGTTGTGCTGGGAATTGAATGGCAGCCGGTCTGAAAGGCCGCTCTCGCTCATCCGTGATGGGCCGCGTCGTGCCGTAGCTGTCACAGTGCACAACCCCTCCGCCATCGCACAACGAGCCGGAGACCTTGAGGCGGATATGACCGACTCGAGCACCAATTCACCGGGACACCGCGGTCTTCCAGACCCAGACCGCGAATCTATTTCTGCCTTGATTGGTTTCTTTTCACTGGCGAGAGCAAGAGCGAGAGAGACTCGGAGAGAGTGAGCGTGAGAACGGAGACGGAGAAAGAAGTGCGGACCCGAAGGCCGTTGTGAACTCCAGATCTCGGGAACCCGGTGACGTTGTGGTCTCTCTGCTCGTCCCCAGTTTGACGGCAAGATGTCTTCCATGGGCAGCGCAACCGTGAACTTTGGGTGGCAGTTAAGGGTTGTTCCGTTGATGGCGTCCATATTGGAAATGACAAATTGCATGTGTGATTAAAGTTTGTTCATGTGCATTTACTTAGAGATCTGAAATTCGGTCGCTGCCGCGTCGTGTTAATTTCGTTAACGAAAAATAACGACGGAAAAATATTCGTTGGCGACCTTTCACCCTGTGACAAAGACGCGACGATGACGAGATGATGATCAGTGGACAGTGACAGTGACGAAATCAGCATGCAATATCGTTAATGGGAAAAAGAAAAGAAAAAAAGACGGGACTAAAATGTCTTTTAAAAAATCTAAACTAATAAAACAATCCTCTGACTAAAACTAGACTAAAATGTCCAAACTTTAATTGACTAAAACTTGTCTGAACAAAAATATGATAATATTGACGAAATGTGATCAAAACTAACAGGGACATTTATCCCGGGACTAAGATACCAAGACTAAAATTGAAAATATCTGACGCTTCTACAGTGGAACGAGGGAACATGGTGAATATGGATCTGGATAACGAGCGGGAAGTCCATCTCCCCTGCAGGAGAATTAAAAAAGCGAGGATTTGACTTTTTTTGGTCGTCGGACACAATCGAGTATCTGCGGCCAAAAGAGGTGTATTGGTTTAGTTGTAGCTAGAACCTAATTGGCAAGCGAGGTGAGCGAGAGGCTTCTTATTCATTCAAGCAAACAGCACAGCACAGCACGCGCGTAATTCTTGTAAGCTACCATACCTAATCTGAGCATGTGCAGCGTTGTGCTGTATGTCCACTGTACATGATTTAGCTTTGGACAGTTGGATGTCCAACTTGTGCTTGCGCTGGTTGGTTTGTCAAATTAGGTTGAACTAAAATTTGGTCAAGTTTAACGTAGAATCCATTTAGGACACAAAGCAAAAAAAATCCGACACAATATACAATCAGGATTTTTTTTTTTTAGTATTTTAGTATCATCTAATTTAAACTACTGCACAGTGGTACATTAGTTGTCATGTTTCCGTGTCCAAAAACAACCTTCCTCAGACAATCCTCACTTGGCCTCATTTGGCGCCGGTTTTTCTCCCGTGCCCTCTGAAAGATCCCGAACATTTGTGCTTTTTTATTTATTATTATTATTTCCATTGTTTGTGTGCTGCTCTTCTTTCTTTCCGGATTCGTTTTGAAATGTACACAGCCTAACAACCGCTGCCTCAAACCCCCCAGCCGAGGAATTCAGCTGGCCGTGGCCGTAGTGCTGCGCGCACACGGAGGGCGGTTAGGGATACGATGTCTGATGGTGATGACAGCATGTTTCTGTGGGTTTCCGAAACCGATTCCCTAACACGATGCTTCGCTCCTTTCTCACTCGAGGCGAGAGGAGGAGCCGTCATGCTCCAGCAGACTGGATAATTATTTCGCTCTTATCCCCTTTTTGCCAGGGCCAATCTCGGTCCCCAATAACCGCCCCAGACCAAGCCATCTCTCTCTTTCTGTGTTTCCTTCTATGCTCTTCAGCGTCCCGTGGCAGAGGAGCGGCCGAGCCAGTGGGAGCGGATTAACGGGACTGAAAAATAGCTCCTAGATTTGATAGAATGGCAGCAACATAAAAGGCGGGAAGAGAAAAAAATATCCCGAATCAATCTAGCAGTGCTATCTCTGATACACACCTCTGCTGCCACCGAGCACTCGGATCATATATCAGAACTCCGGCAAATGATGTGAATGTGAGATTTACACGTGTGTTTGGCTCTCCCAATCGAAGTCTAGCAGCGGGATGGAATCTGCGTTTCTTGGTTTTCCTGGAGTTTTAATACCACGACCTCTTTTTAAAAGAAAGAAGAAAAAAAAAAAAAGATGAATTAAAAAGACATGTTTTTTTGAGCATTTTAAGCGTCCTCTTCAAGAAGCTTGTCTTTGCTTACGTTTTAATTTTGAATGACAAGGATGCAGTACACAGGATGCTCGTCTGCCTAATAGCTACCCCGCACCCATTACAGATACCATTACTGAAGTCCTCCGACGGGGTTGGGACGTCAGGAAACCTTTGAAAGAACTCCGGCACCGTGAAACGTTTTACAGCCCTTCGAGAACCTTACAGCTAAGTTCAGCGCGGAAGGTGGCTGAGTGTTAGCAAAGGTGCTAGAACACGGCGGCTAACGAAACCGGCTGGGTCCTGGAGATAAGCCGAACAATGACACGAACCGCTTCCAGCATCTGTTAGCCGCTAACAAAAGCGAGATGCCTTTCCGCGAGCCGATTAGAGGCTTGTGTAGGTGTGCATTAGGTGTGTGTTTGCAAGTGATAATGGTTGTGGCGTGCCCCCAGTCTCCTGTGAAGAGAAAGGGAAAAAAAACATTTTTTTTTTTTTTTGTAATTATTTAAGGGCTTTGATATGGAACCGGGTTTTCTCCGCGATGTAGGCGAGTCTGATTTGCTGTAATCTCATTTCCTCCCGATCATGGTGTTCAGACTAGGTATAGGCATCATAGTGCTGTCAGATGTGAAAAATGACTGACCAGCAACAATGGCGTCTTGGATCTGGTGTCGTATGCATTAGCTAACAGAGCACTGGATCTAAGTGAGGCTTGAATTGCACCGGATTAGCCGCTTGAAATGGAACGTGCGCTCGAGGCCGCGAGCAATGAAACGAAAAAGTGCAAGTGTTTGTCTAGCAAAGGCTGTGGAGGCCCTGAGATTTCTTCCTGTTCTTAATGATATAATAGCGTTACAAAAGATCACATTCAAGCGTTATGTAATCAGTCAGAATATTGCCAAGTGGCTGACTTTTGCTTCTTTCGTTCTGCTCTGGAGCTGTGGACCTATATATATATATATATATATATATATAGCATAAATTCACTGGACGCAATTGGATTATGTGTCTTGTTTGTTTAAAAGTTGTTTAAAATGTGAATAAGTGGAAAGTGAGTATTAGTGGTTAGTCCGGTGTCCGGATTCGATTCCCACCATGGTTCTGTGTGCATGGAGTTTGCATGTTCCCCCCATGCTTCGTGGGTTTCCCTCGGGTACTCCGGTTTCACCCACAGTCCAAAGATTAGACAGCTAATTGGCGTTTCCAAATTGCCCATAGTGCATAAATGTGAGTGTGTGTGTGTGTGTGTGTGTGTGTGTGTGTGTGTGTGCGCGCGCCCTGCGATGGATTGGCACCCTGGCACCTAGTCCACCTTGCAGACCTTGTGTCCCCAGTCCTCTGGGATAGGCTTCAGGCCCTCTGCGACCCTGTATACAGGATAAAGCGGTACTGATGAGTGAGTGAGTGAGTGGATATCAATCAAGTTAATGTGGGTCAGGGGTAGACTCAATGGTTAAGGCATTGGACTACGGTTCGGAAGGTCCCAGGTTCAAGTCCTACTACCACCAAGTTGTCCCTGTTGGGCCCTTGAGCGAGGCCCTTAACCCCAACTGCTCAGATGTGTAATGAGATAAAAAAATGTAAGTCGCTCTGCATAAGAGCGTCTGCCAAATGCCTAGATGTAGATGTAGATGTAATAGTTTTAAGATTTCTGGTCGTCAAACTTTTAGAGGCGGAGCTTAGGGTATGCAAAATTACCATTTGGGAGGATAAACAGGCATTCCAGTTAAATGCATGTGGACTGAATCTTTCGTAATCTTATGTGATGCCAATTTGAATTTATAACATACATGGCATGACCAAAAAAAAAAAAAAAAAAAAAAAGGCCTAGTTTCTAAAAATTTCCCCGAACCACTATTTCACAATTTGCGTCCTTGCCAACTTTTCGTTTTTATTGCCACGTAATGTTTTCACTGTTAGACATAACATACAGTGCAATCATATCATATATGTTTCCGACCACATTTCTTTCATGGAGTTCAAGATTCAAGCACAAAGCAGCTTTACCCAATCAAAAGTACATGAGTGAAATTAGTATGAAATGTGTGAGAGGATGTATAGAAATCCAAATGATCAGATTTGTCCTCGATTAGTTGGCTGAGGCCGATGGTGGCAAGGGAAAACTCCCCGAGATGGCAATAGGAAGAAACCTCAGGAAGAACCAAACTCAACCAGGATCCCATCCTCACCTGTTCTGGAAGGGCAACTTGTTTTTGCCGTCACTCAGCTCCGGGAGCCCGTGTCGATCTTGTGTTTGTGTTGCTCAATGAATTGTTTGTGTCACATGTTCTCCCTGACATTTAGAACCCGTGGGTTTTTATGAGGTTTCTCAGGCTCCATCCCATCTCCAAACACGTACCGTACTTGTGTTGGGTGAATTGGTGACTCTGCATTGGGTCTAGGTGTACACGTTGCATGTATTCTGCCCTCAGTCTCAAGTTTTAAGAATCCGCCTTAAACTCTAACTTGAAGAAATGAATGAAGCCATTAGGAGGCGGGGCTTTGCGAGGATTATGCTCTGTCGCACTTTTTTTTTTTTTTGACTAGATGTTCTTAACAAAACCCCTTATTTTGCCACCAGAAAGCGCAAAAAGGAGGTCAAGGAAGGTGGTGGATTAAACAGAAGTGTGGAGTGCATCAGTGTATGCGAGTTTCTTTACCGTACATTTTGCGATCGATAGCTACGTGGCGTCACTGTGGCAAAAGTATAAACGTGCACACGTTAAAATGATTGCGATTAATGCTGCAGATGCGCCTGAGAACTTGTGTCTTGTAATTGCGACTTGGTATAAAATCCAATCAGTCACTCGGGCCTATTGGGATCCCTACAGATTTGCACGATATTGAGTGGATGTGGCAGAGGGAGAGGTTTCTGAGAGCTTCCATACAGACAGCAGGCTGTTTTCCTGAGCTCTGAAGCCCGTTCCAGCTGTTCCGCCTGAGTTTGAAGGATAAACACCTTGACATGCCGTTCTGCCACGGGCGCTATGACCTTATTATATGAAATTCGAGTCGCTCGTGCAAGTTTAAGGTAACAGCAGTGGAATCCTGCCCTGCCCTGCCCTGGGAGATTTTTTTTTTTTTTTCCCCCTTGTCTTGTCTTGTTTAACATCCTCACTGTTGAATGTTGTACTAATATTTTATTAGTATTTTGTGCAGAAAGTTTATTATTATTAGCGGCACGGCTAATTTACAAGGCGCTACCCAACTTAATTGATCCAGCTGGGTGTTAATTGGCTGAATTAAACGTTTCGGCTCGATGATCAATCTGAGCGCAGGCGAGTTCGGCTTGTAACCGGAGCAGGAATCGATCTGAATCCGTCGGAAAAAAAATCTAGCGTTGGTAAAAATGTTTGCTTTAGTGTCGTGCAAAAGTTAGCGGACACACACAGCAGGCGAATCTTTGCTTTTGCCTTTTTCACCGTACGTGTGTCCCTTGTGTCCCTTTTTTGCCTTTAAAGCATTTCGTCTTTGTTATTTAAATAATGTGAAACTTGTAATAAATGCACGATTGGGACGCTGCAGTTTCAAAACCCTGCCGCATTAACATTTATTAATATACATTTTGCCAGATGCTGTTAATGAATGTGACTTGGAGAATCTAATCTAAGCATGGTGATGGAGCTGAGTGATTTGAAGGTTAAGGACTTTATTAAAGGACCTAACAATGACTCTGTGGCAGGTCTGGGATTTGAACTTGTAGCCCTCCAGTATTTAACAATGAGCTATACCTGCTGAGGTACCTCAGATCTTGCAATTTTAACGAGTTTTACATTGATTGAAGTTCAGTTCGCAAATCCTCCGTATTCAGTCGCAGTTAATGGTCGTGGTGGCATTTTGGAGAGAACTGTCCTAAAGATTATGATGGAATTGGGGGCAGAAATGGACGGTGTCTTTAGTGCTGAAGCTTCTTATTCTCGTCCTTGTTCTGTCCTGCATTTTACCTTTGCCTGGATTAGTTAAAAGAAAACAACTAAGGAGGTTGCTGAAATGACTGGAATTAAGTTAAGGACTGTTCAGGGCATTATTAAAACCTGGATTATAGAAGTTGACTTCATATCTGTTCATTTGGACAGTAGTGGTTCGAACGTTTAAGGCTGTGGGTTACTGGGTTTCTGATCGGAAGCTCAGGGGTTCAATCCCCAGCCCTGCAAAGCTGCCGCTGTTGAGCCCTGGAGCAAGAACCTTAACCCCAGGATACTTTGCCCCTGGAGCAGATGGGGTTAAGATGGATCCATCAACTTTGCAGGGCTGGGGATTGAACCCTCGACCTTCCGATGCGAAACCCAGTAACCCACAGGCTTAAACTTTTGAGCCACCACTGTGGCCAAACAATGTGAAGTCAACTACTACACTAAAGTATCTTCAGTATAGTCTCTGAGAGATCCATCTCAGAGATGGAAAAAAATAAAATAAAAAAATGTCCTCATTCTGTCAAAAAATCACTCATGTACCAAAGGTATCACCGATGGTCATCACTAAATTGTATGCGAGCTTGAAAGTCTGTAAAAGTGTGCTTTATTTCAATTTTTTTTCCCCACCATCCCAAGTTCTTGTCCACTATCGAGAAGCTTTCCAGCAGCTTTAAGAGAGAAAAAAGCAATCCACCCCCCCACCCCCGTTCCCACACATTCACAGACAGTTGAAGCGGAGCACGCCCGATATTTTTATGAACTGCGTTGACTCGGCTACAACGGCGCATAAATCACCCGGCGTGTCATTAATATACATGGATGTCAATAGGAAACGCATGGCTGAAAGAAATATGGCCGCTCTCAGTAACGCCAGGACTGAAAAATGGGCCGCTCATGATGAAACTATATGAGCAAGGGTGGACACGACTCCTGGATCTGCAGTGCCCCCTGGTGTCAGGACGCGAGACTGCGCGGAGACTTCAGATGGAGGGAAGTTCCGAAGAGGATAAAATATCAGACGGGGGAGCGATTCAGATTAGATAGAGGAGGAAATGACACACGTGAGAGAGAGAAGACTTTTCAGCGATGGAGTCTCTGTCTCTTAAATAGATCGATTATTGAAACCATAGATTGGATGTTTAGAGGGGACCGATCTATGGTTTGTGTGCCGGGTTATTGGACGACACGCTCAAAACACTCACGCTTGGATCGTTACAGGCTGTGAAATGTCCGGCGTGTTAGTCAAGCGTTTCATAAGCATCATAGCCAGATATTGTGTGTATGTGTGTGTGTGTGTGTGTGTGTGTGTGTGTGTGTGTGTGTGTGTGTCTCAGAGAGAGAGAGACAGAGAGAGGGGGTTACTCAGGCTTTTAGAATCAGGTCAAGGGCAGCAGGAGCAGGAATTGTGCTGTCATGGTTGACATGATCTCAGTTGGAGTGTATTCAGGTCTTCATTCAGAGTTTCATGCCTCTCACACACATTCTCTCTCTCTCTCTCTCTCTCTCTCTCTCTCTCTCTCTCTCTCTCTCTCTCTCTTTCTCTGCCTGTCACACACTTCACAACCTGACTCAATAGACCAATCCGAACTGTGTTACCTTTTACAGACCCCAAATCAAGTTGTAATGTTCAAAGGAAATGGCACCTGATAGATTTTATTCCTCTCTTTCTCTCACTTTCTCTCTCTCTCTCTCTCTTTCTGGGTATTTGTTTGTGTTTGTGTGTAAACAGCATTACAGCATCCTGTTCTTGATCCTGCTGATTAGCGCATATCACCGAAATTAATCCCATCTCGCTGTACTCGTCTCAGCGCTCTCGGTTATTCACACGACTCTTTTTCACGCGTGTGTGTGTGTGTGTGTGAGCATGCTCTCCTCGTGAGCGTCTGCTTCCATGCGTGCCCACAGACTGGAATGTAAATCATTGTTGCATTATGTGACTGTAATCTGTTGAGTAGCTTTTGAGGGATTATCCTAATCCCGTACCTGACTGCTGCCCGATTGATAGCGCTAACCTTGGCCTCTCTTGTTACGTTTTTTTTTTTCCCCTTTTTATTTCACCCCTACCAGATTGGCAGAGGTTTGAAGCACAATTTCTCCTTTTTCGCAAGGACTCGGCATATCCAAACTCTCATTCTTATCTCCGTTAGCAAGCCGTATACACACACGGGATCATGTTGTTGTTTTGCGCTCCTCGGTTATTTGTGGAGAGAAGGAGGATATTGTCGAATCTGGGTAGTTATTTGGGCCGCCACAGACATGAGGTTTCCTCATGCGCCTCCTCGCTCACACTGATTGCACGGCGTGACCATGATGCTAGCGTATATCTAAAACTTTCTTTTGTGTCTGTTTTTGCTATCAGGTTTATTCAGCCTTCTCAGTATTTGTCTGTCTCGTTTTTTTCTTTCTTTTTTTATTTAAGGTGGAGGCCATCCTAGTGAATATTTTTGGTGGGATTGTGAACTGCGCCATCATCGCTAACGGCATCACTAAGGCCTGCAGAGAGCTGGAGCTCAAGGTGCCCCTGGTAGTTCGGCTGGAAGGTTAGTGACGTGTTTGTGTGTATATTTTGTGTGTATATATATGTGTGTGTGTGTGTGTGTTTGTGGTGAAATGGTCTGATTTTGAGTGATGCACATCCTTGGATCTAATCTTAGCTAGTTAAGTCTGTTGGGTTGTTTTGCTACGGGCGTTCAAGTCAAACCTTGACCTTTTTTGTCAGACTAACAAGAAGAATAAGTTCCGAGAGTAAAAACTTTCTTTATTTCTCTATTTAATCACCTGCTATGCTAATGCACTCATCCCAGCGTTTCACTAGTGCTTGGATACCATCAAGATCGAAAGTTTTGTCAGTATGCCGAAGTCACCATCAGATTGCCTTCTTCACGTCTGAAACGCCGGCCTCCCAGGAACCCCTATAATGGCCCGAACATGTGGAAATGGCACATTTGAGTGGAGTGAGGTCGGAGCTGTACAAGGAATGTGCCAAAAACTTCCCAGCTGAAGTTCCAGTAACGTGCAAGCGGTAATGGTGTGTGCAGTTTCCACAGACAGATGCGTCTCTTTCGCAAGTTGGCGACAAGTTACTTGTTGATTTTCAGGGATCAGACGTTCCACTCACTGAATGTTCATGGGAACGACTGCAGTGGGCGCCGAACCACTTTGGACTGGGATCGTCATTCACAGACGTATGGCTTTCTTTATCGTTTCCACCATTCAGATGGTTTCATCAGCATACGGTGCTTGAAGTCTTCTGTAAATGTCAATCGCTTTTACTCCATGATTGACCAGAAATGTCATCACAAGTCCCTTTTTTTTTTTGGGGGGGGATTTTTCCCCGATTTTCTCCCTAATTTAGTCGTGTCCAATTCCTCCCCGTCACTAGGGGGCTCCCACATTAAGGCTACTACTACCACTCAGCCGGGAGGGCCGAAGACTATCACGTGTTTCCTCCGAACCACGTGACGCCAGCCGACCGCATCTTTTCGAACTGCTCGCTCGCGCACCGTTGGGGGCGGAGTCACACACTCGGAGGACAGCGCTATCCGCTCCCTCCTCTGCCCCGAGCTCACAGACGCCCCTGACTGGCTGTAGAGCCGCGATTAATGTCGGAGCACTAAGTACCTCTCATCCCGCCCCTCTGAGAGAGCTCGGCCAATCAGCTCTCTCTGGACCTCCGGCTGCGAGAGGTTACAGCACCACCCGGGAATCGAACTAGGATGATAGGGTGAGTGCTTTTACCACTGCGCCACTCGGAGGCCACAAGTCCCATTTTGATTTGAACGACCCTCATCGTTTTGCAGATACAGTGAACTTAACCGATCGGTGGGATATTAGTTAACTTAAAACAAAACTAAAACCTAAACATATCTAGCCATATTTTTATATGAAACTCATTATCGAAGGTTGGCTAGTCTTGCAGTTTGGGTTTGAATTTTGATTACACGTATTGATTATGCCATAAAATGGTTGCTTTCCCATCGGCTAGCAGGATAAGCCTGCCGTTGAAAGTTGTGATGGGTTTCAGCTAAAGTTTTCCTAGAAAACGCGTCTCCTTAATTTAATTACCTTACGGGCGGCACGGTGGCGAAGTGGTTAGCGCGGTCACCTTTCACTTCCAGGGTCGAGATTTCGATTCCCGCCTTCGAGTCCGTGTGCTTTGATTTTTGCATATTCTGCCCTACCCATGTTTGGTGGTTTCTTCCGGGAACCCTGGTTTCCTCACACAGTCCAAAGACTTGCAGATTAGGCTAATTGTATGAATAGGCTTCTGATGTTTCCATAGTGTGCGAATGAGTGTTTGAGTGTGTGGTATGTGCATGTGCAGAGTGCCAATCCTGCTATGGATTGGCACTCTGTCCAGGGTGTACCCCTGCCTGTGCCCAAACTTTCCTGGGATACTGTTGGCTCCAGGGTTTTGCAACCCTTTATAGGATAAGCTGTATAGAAGATGAATAATGAATGAATAATTTACATAACATTGTTTGTATTTCACTAACTACAATAAAATAAAAACAATAAATACAAGCTATAATACAAACAGTACTAATGAATTCACAGAAATAGTGTTGGCCACAAAAGCTAGGAAGCTAATATTAATGCAGTACTATAATTATGTACATGGCTAGTGCAATACCATATATTATGTTTAGTTAAACCCAGTACCTTAGGCACACTTGTCAGGTGGGGGGTGGGGGGGGGGGGTCGTCTCATTGTGCAGTTAAATCTGAATTCAATTGAATGAAAGTAGAGACATGTTGGTGCAGCAGGTAAAGCAGGTAATGTTGCTGCCTTGCTCATAGCTCCCAGGTCCCTGGTTTAATTCTGACCTCAGGACATGGGACAGGACAGGTTTTTGGGAGAACATGAATGGAACCCATTTGGACATGGGAATGACCAATGTCCAAATGGGTTCCTTCATGTTCTACCAAAAAACTTGCCAGGCAAGATGGCCTAGTGTCTTATCCAGGGTGTATCTGTGTCTCATACCAAGTATTCCCAGGTTACCTGGAACACTGACCAGGATAAAGCCGAACCTGATAAAGAATACTATAGTTCTTTGCCCACTAAGCAATTTTTGTTTTTCCCCCCATTCACATGAACGGTTTTCTTGAACAGCCCTAGTTATAGCCAGATAGCAGCGTGTGAGGAGACAGCCAAGGGGTTATCTCTCGCTAAACGCCGTGTCCACGCATAATAATGTTTTCATCACTGTGCTCATTATAAGCAGCCAAAACATCTCACAGGGGCCGACTTCGGACTCTCCAACTTTCACCCACACGCAAGAGGTAGCACGCAAGGGAGCATCATTAGCATGCGTGACGCATTGCAACAGTCGTTAGCACTGGCAGAAAGAACCAAGGAGATAGTCGCTGATTTGTGACCTCTCACCTGGGTATGCTAATGCTAGGTGCTAGCGAACGCGCAGCACTCCGCCCGCTCTGCCTCGTTGTTAGTATAATTGGCACAGAGTAGCAGAGTCGTGCTGCTCGCTAGCATATTAGCTTGCTGAGAGACCCTCTACTCCATGGAGAGCAGGAGCGGCAGAACAATTAGATGTGATGTACATGGTATATGAGATTCAGACTACTCAGGGCTTACATTTAGGATGAAGGAGTAGTGTTTTCCAGAAGACTTTCATATGGCACATAGAGCCCTAGCAAGATACAAAACTGGGCACCGGAACCCTAATACACTGGAAATTAGTTTCTCTGGTATCATGGGCTGGTGAGAGGTAGAAGATACCCAGTTGGTCCTTGAGTATTTGCAACTCTTGGATACTATAACTCTGAGGAAAACTTGGGCCTGGAAACATTGACTTTGAGATCATGAGAATCTGTGTATGTTCAGACCTGTAAAACATTGGCTGTTGGGAATACGGGACACTGGGAGCATAGAAACCATGAAAACATTAGACTATTATTCATGGACATATTCATGGACTATACTGGTAGTTTACTTCAAAAATAAATAGATAAATAAATAGAAAATAGGAAGACAAGACTCCAGAAATATATGCTGCTGGAAATATAGGACGCTGGAAACATCATGGTCTCAAATCTTAGGAATTGGGAAACTGGGAACGTAGGATACAGTCAAGACACAACAAACTTTGAAAACATGTTACAAGCATAACATAGGACATAAGAAACACAGAAACAAGTTGCCATTGCAGAACACAGAGGCCTGGGATAAACGACAGCTTGTGTAAGGAACATGGTCAAATTGAGAACACTGCGATTCGGGAAACATCGAACCTTTGAAATGTAGAAGGAGTCAATGTGTCGAGCCTGGCCACGTTGATGTCTGGGACCACTGGACCATTGGGAACATACGACTGTTAGGACCATCAGGACTTGAGATCATTGGAGCATTGCATCAAGGGGGCACCTGGCCACATTTGGTGCCTGGGACTTTTGGAACATGGGACCATTGGGAACGTTTAAGGCCTGAGAATATTGAAGCATTAAAACCATAAGGAACTGAAAATATGAGGTATGAGTTTGATACCTAGCGTTTGCAATGCATTTCACAACCAGGAATCTAAGGGCCCCAGAGGATTTAAGGGGTGATGTAGGATGAATGTGTATATTGAATGACCCTCTTAAAAGTAAATACAGGTAATGTACTGATCATAAATCAATCATAAGTAGCTACTTGAGGTTCTTCCATATTTGAGTTTGCGTTTGTTTTGCCAGTTGAGAATTTGATGCTCTACATGGTGGTAATTCACTCAGTACATTGGGTACTTCAGCAGCACCTCTCAAACTGATGCAAGAAAGGTCATGTTGAGTTAAAAAAAAAAAATGATTTGGCCAGTGAAAGATGTTTGATGTTTGTGTGTGGTTTTTATTTATTTATTTTTTTTATCTGCATGGTGCGGAGAGATCAATAGCCTCGCCTGTCTCTCAGTGTGGGCTCTGATCATGGCTGACAGAGTGCTATAAAATGGTTCCTCGGCCTGAGTTTAGCTGCAACGGTGTGCTATTGATTTCCACCTGAGACATCACACAACCTGTTTGACCTGTGGGTGTCTTGATTGTTGTGTCTGTTTGCATTTGTCTATACAAGCGTGTGCCTGTCTGAAAGTTTGCCCAACTTGTACATCTCTATACTTATCCGTCTACCTTTGTTTTATAGCGTCAGCAAGGCAAATATGCATTTTGGCTGTAATGACCTCATAGTTTTTGTCTCCCCCCCCCCCCCTAAGTCTATTGACTGAGACCTCACACCCTCACACATCCCGCTGCTGCTGGGAAGAGGCGTGGTAATCTAACACCAGACCTGTCTTCATTTATTTACTTCCGTTGTGGTTGCAAACAGGAACTAAGAGAGCTCATTTTAGCCCTAACCAGAAATAGCGCACAGATAGTATGGGGAAGCGTATCCCTGTCATGCTGAGTGTTATGTTTGGAAGTATAAATTCTTGATGTTGAACAGTACAGCCCTGCCGTTCATGACTCAAAGCATTCAAATAACAATAACATTTTCATTAAGGATGTTAGCATGAAATCTTGTGTAGGTCACACCCGTGACCCCCACAGAAGCCCATGTGTATACAATGAGTTCTACAAGACGCAAAGGATTTACATGGAAATAGAGTAAATATTTAAAGAATCGAGCGCAACTTCTTTTTTTTTTTTTTTTCTTTAAAGAATAAAAGCGACTTTGCATTCACACTGATCGACCACCACTCGGATAAAGGGAACAACACCAGTAAACCGGTAACAGGATCATCATGGGCACCCACGGCTCGCCGATGTCCGCTTGGACGAAAGGTCGGCACATCCGACATCGATCCCACAAAAGAGGGGGGAAAAAAGTCAATGCTGGCTACGATAGAAAGCCACCAGAACACCCAGTGCACCACAGCCCACCACACACATGGCTAAGCAGGCGAAGAGCCCAAGGACACCAAGCCGGCCTCCGAACTGCCCATATCCCAATCCGAACCTTGCGCCCATAGGGTACAAACAAGTCCTATCCATGAAGGCCACAACCCTTAGCACCCAACGCATCTGCTGCCAACATTCTGGTGCCAGACACCACAGCCCACCCCGGAGGTCCTGCAGATCCACGCCTCAAGGGGCCAGAGGTGGCCCTCGTAGATAAAAGGAATCCATAACCCAGGTGGTTTTAATGTTGATCAGTATATACTTGTAATCACTTGTAATCGTGTTCACACTGCCAGGGTGCACCTTAAATTATTATGTAATAGTATTACCGTAACCCTTGTTGAAGAAATACCACCTTATATGTTCTGAGAACAAGTTATACACTGTGTAGTATAAATGAATTATTTACCTTTAGCCCATTGCATCGAATTGTCCTCAAACATTTGCTATTACAATTAAAATCCTATTAACTGCGCAACCCTTTTAATAACCTTCCTATGTTCTATAGTTAATCTAGTTAGTTATCTCCCATGTTTTATATGCATGTACATACTGTCCGGTATGCGTTATATACTGAGCTGTTCCTGCTAATGTTGGGTTTAAATCTAATAATCTTTTTTTTTTTTTTTTTGGATTGATGAGGGTATAGAGTAGGTCTCTGGCAGCACCTAGTGGTGAGATTCGAGTACTATCCTCTGTGCGTATCTGCAGTTACAGCCTCTACCAGTGTGTGTGCTGTATGCGGATATGTGTATGCATTCATGATTTTGGTTGAGCTGTGTTATTTTTCTTACGTGGGTTTTTTTTTTTATTTTTTTTTTTTTCCCGGGCTATGTGATCTGAGCAAACGGACACTTCGAGATGAAGCCATGCAGAGTTCTGATCCCTTTCAGTTTGTGTCTGTGTGTGCATGTCCTCTGTGTCTCCTCACACTGTCGCGCGGGGACGGAGAGCTGCAAGACACTCAATACCGAGCGCACACGCCCCGGTTCGCCCTGTTCCTCCGCTAATGAAATTATCCGATTGATTGTTTGGTGCTGCCCGGTGCGGGAGACGTGTTAGAAATGAGTCGTTATGTGAGCGGACAAAGGCGGTGAAATATCAGTAGTTAAGTGGTGCTGTAATTGAATTCCTTCTGAAACTGCTATTGATTAGAGAGCAGATACCATCATAATTATACTGCAGGGAGAAAGAGAGAACACACACAGAAACACACGCACACACACACACACACACACACACACACACAAACACACACATTTGCTGCAATCCTATCATTATGGGGACAATTTTAGTGTATTAAAATTGAGCAAACATTACACACGTTTATCATGTATAGCTATAATTTGGGGTTCCATGGGTCCTCACAACGTGCGCTAACAATCCTTAGTGAGGCGTTACTGCCATTGTGGGGACCTTTACATTTCCAAAAATGACTGAATATGTTCCCTAAAAACACACAGAAGGTAGGTGCACAAACATACGGATACACACAAACTCATGTATTGGCTTGTTTTTCTATGATGAACACTTTTGTTATTCAGAAAAGGTTGAAATACACACACACACACTGTTTCTCTCTCTCTTTCTCTCTGAGTAGGTATTTCTAGCATTATGGGGACCTTGGGTCTTCACATAGCAGAAATAGATTTTCAGAGTCGAACATTCGAACAGTTTTCCTGGTCATTATTTAGTTAAAATACTCCACACACGCCGTTCTATAAAACACTGGTCCTCATGAAGTGTTAAAAGTCTGTAAACACACAAACATGCTTTTGATGTATTGCTGTTATTGTGTCGGTCCTCACAATGCACTGAAACTTCACACACACGTCACGTTTTACTGTTAGTTGTGGGGACGCGTGGCTTTAAGCATAGGCCAGAAACGCGCGGTGAGCAGCTGGCGATGTGCAGCCTTTCTGATTTCACAGGTGAGAGTGCAGCTTTAGGGGAGGATACAGCATATCCATATGCGCACACACACACACACACACACACACACACAGGAATATACATATACTGAATAAAATTGTGTGAATGTTTTGTTGCTGTTTGTATATATTTTTTGTCTTCTCTATTTTTTATTATTATTTTTTTTTACATTTTGTGTGTGTGTGTGTGGGTGGGGGGGGGGGGGGGGGCGTGCATGTGTGTTGACATGTTCTATCCTCCCTAAAGCCGCACTCTCACCTGTGAAATCAGAAAGGCTGCACATCGCCAGCTGCTCACCACACTCATCACACACCAAACACACACACACATAACAGCAAGTGAACACTTGATCTCTTACATGGGGAAACAGCACACACCCTTTTAAATTTCCTCCTCCTTGTGCGCGCTCTCTCTGTCTGATCCCCCCCTCCACCATCCGTCATCCCTTTGAGGGTTTTTAGGTATTAGCTTTGGCTCTAGATGTCATGTTAGGTGGAGCAGCGTAGGGAGAGACTTTAAGGTCAGGTTAAAAACCTCGTGTAGAGCCCTGAGGGCAGGAGGGCCGTCCTGGAAGACAGCTTGATTAGAACCAAACCGAACGCGCACACCAGGGCACTCGGCAGCTGGGTCCGCTATGCACCGAGGCCAATAGGATAAGACCTCTGACTTTCAGCCAATGGAACGAGACCTCTGACTTTCAGCCAATGGAACGAGCTCCCCCCAGTCACTTCTCCTGCCAGCGGTGCGGCACCACTCCATTTTCAACACTGCTGCCTTTCTAGGGCGGAGAGGACGGAGTTCGGTCGAGTCCTCCTTTACAATCCAGGCCCTGAACTGCAGGATTTAGAGAGAACAACATGCTTTGTTTTATAAAGTAAACTGAAGTGTGTGTGTGTGTGTGTGTGTGTGTGTGTGTGTGTGTGTGTGTGTGTTTATATCTGTATTCTTTTGTGAAGACTAAATGTCCCCAGAATGTTTTGACAATGTGTGTTGGTGTTCTTGGGACCAAAACTTTCTCTATTTTTATTACTTGGATAATAGAAAAAGTGTGTGTGTGTGTGTATGAGTGTGTATATATGTGTGTGTGTGAGTGTGCATGCGTGCGTGCGTGTGCATGCGAGCGTGTGCGTGCGTGCGTGTGTGAGTGTGTGCGTAAACCTGTATCCTGTTTTGAAGAATAAATGTCCCCACAATTACAAATACTGTGTTCACACTATGTTGGTGTGCTTGGGACCAAAACATTCTCTATTACTAGGAATGTGTGTGTGTGTGTGTGTGTGTGTGTGTGTGTGTGTGTGTGTGTGTGTGTGTGTGTGAGAGAGAGAGAGAGTGAGAGTGTGTAAACTTGTAACCTGTTCTGAAAACCAAATGTCCCCATGATAACAGTAATACTGACAATGCATGTAGGTCTTTTGAGGACCAAAACTGTCTTTAGTGTGTGTGTGTGCGTGCGTGTGTGTGTGTGTGTGAGAAACCCTTTATCCTGTTTTGAAGAATAAATGTCCCCTTAATTACAGGAATACCTGATAGTGTGCGTGCGTGCGTGCGTGCGTGCGTGTGTGTGTGTGAGAAATCCTTTATCCTGTTTTGAAGAATAAATGTCCCCTTAATTACAGGAATACCTGATAGTGTGTGTGTGTGTGTGCGTGCGTGCGTGCGTGCGTGCGTGTGTGTGAGAAATCCTTTATCCTGTTTTGAGGACTAAATGTCACCGTAATTACAGGACTATCTGACAATGTGTGTTTTGGTTTTCCGGGGACAAAAATGTCCTGTAGGAATAGGAATAGATACTGTATGTGTGTGTGTCTCACACTGAAGACCAAATGTACCAGCAAAAATAGTGCGACATTGTGTGTGTAGGTTTGTAGCGCCTTCATATGACCAGTTGTCCTTTCATTGTGACTTAATGACAAGTTTGTGTGGGGGGGGGGTTTTCTTTGTGTAGAGCCTAAATGTATAGTGGCGTCTTGTATTTGCCGCCTTTATTCATGAAACTAAAAGATGACAAAAGTGTGTGTGTGTGTGTGTTTGTAGGAACTAACGTGCAGGAGGCGAAGAGGATCCTGTCTGAGAGCGGGCTTCCCATCACCTCAGCCAGCGACCTCGATGACGCAGCGAAGAAAGCAGTGGCTGCTATCGCCAAGAAATAATGCACACGCGTACACACACACACACACACACACACACACACACACAGAAAGCCTTAGTTGAACTGCTGTTCATCTCAACTTCCATGCAAAATGATGTGTCCGATTACTATTCACTAGTGGTCAAGCAGCAGGCTCCGCCCACACGACTACTGACGAACCGGGCGTTAAATTAGTGAAGCTCTATCCGAATCCTTATTTCATTAAACTCTATAACTCACTAACTCATGGTGTTTTGCTTTGGGGTTATTTTCTTCCAACCCAGGCCATGTCTGGGACCGAATACACCCCTTCCACTGATCGTGTGTAAATCATTCACTCGTTTAATCCGAGTGCCACTCATCACCCTAAGTGTCCTCATTTACTTGGTGCCATTTTCTTCTTAATTCATTGTTTGGATTTTTTTTTTTTACTTTGTCTCCTGTGGTCTTTCTTAAAAAAAAAAAATTTTAAAAAGTCTGAGGGTTGTGACTGCATCTGCATGGTTAGCTGAGATAGCGATCGCGCAACCAAACACATTATTATCTGAACTGCACACAATCGAAGGCCCTCGGACGCTTATCATTATCACTGTGAAACGGCTCGCAAATCCTCCTATTGATTTCTTAAGCTTCTTACAGGGTGAACTTCAGCACCGTTCTGTCTGCTGGAACTTTTTTATTATTATTGTCTTTTTTTTTTTTTTTTTTTAACAAGCATCGAGTTAAACAGTCTGAGGCCACCAACACGACCTATTCTTATTTCATCCCTCGTGGCAGGGCGGGAAAAGGATCGTTTGACCAAATTGTATCATTTTCACAAATCATTCCTAATTCAAATAGAAAAGTTTTTTTTTTTTTTTTTTTTTTTTAGGGGGGGGTTGTTTATTTGTTTTTGTTTTTTTTGATTAATTGATTGAGTTGAAGAACCGATGAAAACACAAAAACACTTTGAGGTGTTGCTGATTCTGAAGACCTTCTAAGGTTTTTCCAAGTAATTACAGGTTTAAAAGCCTGTGAAGTGTGTGTGAGTATGAGTCATGACTCATGAGATGCATTTGAATCAGAATATTTCTTCCTATTTTATGTGTAATGAAAAGTAAATTTGCATACCCATCTATATGTCTATATAAAAACTTAAGCCACACCCACATACATCACGTGCTAGTGTAACGGCATTTATACTAATGTGATTTTGAGCGAATCTTTACGGTAGACGATTAGGGCCACATTAAAAATTTATATTTGAGATCTGACTTTTTTTTCTCACAATTCTCACTTTAGTTTCAGAATTTAGCTTCTTTTTTTTTTCCTTTTTTTTTTTTTTTTTCAAAAATCTGACTTTAATCCCAGATTTGCTTTTTTTTTTCCCCCAGAATTCTTACTTTTAACTTTTAATTTCAGAATTCTGAGTTTATTCTCAGACTTTTTATGTAACTGAGAATTCAAATTTCTGAATTCTGAAAGTCTGAATTTTGAGGGGGGGGAAAAAGTTAAATCTCCAATATATCATTTTTTTATTCAGATTTATTCTATAACTTTAACTTTCCTTTACCCTATTTTAATTTTTCTCTGCCTTACATGAAGGTGCTGTATAAATGATGAAGAAGTGCTTTCTTTCTTGTTTTTCTTTTCAAGATTGTCTGTCTTATCACTTCATTCATGATATGCTTCAGGGGAATCACAACTTTTCCCTGTGCCTTTCATCATAAGTCTGTTTTTTTTTTCTCTCCTTTATTTCTTTATTTTAATGAAAGGATTTTGGTGTAACAAAGCTCATTACTAAATTTTGTTCAATTCTGTCCTTTCTATCTCTAAAACCATGCAATAAAAACCTGCCTCAAGATTTTATTCCTTGTAAAAAATAAAAAAAATTTTTTTTTTAAATGCACGTGTGTTTTGTCCGTTGTTCTTCGTACGGTTCATGGATTTCGGCGGTTTCGGTCCGGATCGAGCTCGGGAAGATGTTCAGTGTTCAGACGATGATGTCGACGGTCCTGACGCCTGACAAACGAGTGTCACTGGAGAAGTGTGTCTTAATACCAGGCGCTGTGTTAATGATCATGGCAGTGTGTGCGTCCTTCATGGCTCGTCTATGAGTACGTGTGTGTGTGTAGAGAGAGAGAGCGAGAGAGACTATGAGCGTGTGCTGAAATTCATCCCTGTCACGGGGCCGGAGCGTTTGATGGATTATCTGTCTGGCGATCGGTGAGGACACCTCGACTGGATCAAGTGCCCTGAGCAACAGATCTGCTTTCCTTATCTCTCTCCGTCTCTCTTTCTCACTTTCCCGCTGTAGAATTTCTCTCGTCCTTTCCTTCTTTCTTTCTTTTTCTCGTTCAGTCTAAGGCTCAAGAAAGTGCAATTCGATGAAAATATTCCAAGGCACTGATCAGTGCTGAGGTACAAGCGGAATAAAGTGCGCTTTGTGCCATTCACTTCAGCGCTGATTATTTTTCCGTAACACGATGATTCACACATCTGCAACAATGCATCGCTTCGCCTGGATCGTCTCTCCCATCATCCCTTGAGGACGTTCCTGCCGTTCCGTCTGCCCCAGATCGCGGGTTTTCCGTTCTTCTTACACTCGGCCTCATCGCGTTGCGAGTCTGGAGGTGACGTCCGAAGCGTAAATAGGAAAGATGGGTCAATAATTGCTTATTTCATGCCCTTCGTCGAGTGTGTCAAATAGTAGTATGGAATTGGATGGCCAACCTTCGGCCTTGTTAAAACGTGCTCTCGTCCTGGCATTGTGTAATTCAGAGAAGGCCGTGTGTGACGGAATGTAAATGCCCTCTTGGGACTGAGAGAGAGTGTGTGTTCTCAAAGGTGAGCCGCGGTTATAGCGTGCTGAATTAGTTCTGTATAATCATAGTAAAGACAATCCCATGGGCGTTCAGAGTCTATGTGAAGATCAGGTACTCGGTCCTGCAGAAAGACTCCCATCTTACTTATTTATTTATTTATTTATTAAGAAATCCGTCATGACACAATGTGCTGTTGTAAGAAAATAACTAAGAAAATATATTTGCGAGCAGCGATGAGCGGGCCCAAGCACCCAGTGCCATCGCCACCGCGGCCGCACCCTGTTAAGACCCGCAAAAAGCCATCGCCGCCAAGGTCTTTAACCACTTTTTCGGCATAAGAGCCCCGTCACACACTAGGGCTGATGTTCTAGCGCTTGAGTACGACATCATCACTATGACATCAGACCTATGACGTCATCGTGCGTGACCTCTTGTGAACGTAATATCCTCCTAGAACACTACATCCTAAACAAATTTAAGGTCATAAACATTGTTATCATTGAAATCCAATGCTACGGGATGGTCTCTAAACAGGACGAGGAAAATATATTCAGTTTATGAGAAACTCAACATGAGCATGTCCTTTTTTGAAGGGCTTTTTATCTTGGATTGTTGCAAAAGCGCTGACACTGGAGACTCCTTACATAAATCAGCTTGCAAAAGGCACCTCTGAAACGCTTGTTTGTTAGATTTTGCATAATTTTTGTATTTAAAAACAAACAAATTTGTAGTGATTCTCGATTAATGATGATAAAAAAAAAAAAAAAGCTCAATTATACTCCAGTACTCTTTGTAGCTCGTCATATTTTTCATCTTTGTCTTCTAATTGTTTGTCTTGTTCCGAAACATAATTCCTCATTTGTCTCCTTTTTTTCCCGCCTTGCAGTCGTAATTGCAAGACCTCCATCGCTGTCTCTTTCAGTTAGCATAAGAAGCTTTCATTTCTGCCTAAGAAAGAAGACAACGAGGTCAAACCTTCCCTTTTAGCCAATATTGGACATTTATTATGTCATTTGGAAATAACAGTGGCTGATGGATTCGCCAGCAGCGGAGCAGCATGCTGCGAAATTAAACGCCGTGATTGGGTTCGAGTGTGTAAACCAGAGGTCGTGCTGGCGTTTGCCGGGGGAAGCAAGCCGAACGCGAGATATTAGACACTTAAACTAGCTTTTATTTCCTTGAGGGTACTCTGTGTCCTTGCTTTTTGGTTGGTTGAGTAATCAGCAATAATGTCATGGGTTTGTAAAAAAAAAAAAGGAAGAAAGAAAGAAAAAAAAACACCTCTCGCACTTAAATTTTTCGTTTGATCGCCTTTAGCTTTGATCACGGCACGCGGTGTGGTGTCCAGTTCCTGTGTGAAAACGCTTCGCCACGCTCCCACAACCGCTCTTTTATAACTGGAGTCCTGAAACATGCTCATGCCAACATGCGCGAGAAACACTCTGTATAGAATCTGGTGATTCAGTACATTCAGGAGGTCAGCTGACTTCATTTTATTGCCACATGACGTTGCTGAGTCTCGACCTGATCGCCTGAAGCGACCCGAGTGCGCATCATAACGCCGTCTCCAGGGGCTTGTACAGTGGACATGATGCATGATGGGAGCATCGCTTCATGCGCTTCCCTTCTTACCCCGACACGCCCATCACTCTGGAATAGGTTCAATCTGGACTCATCAGGTCACATGACCTTTTCCCATCACTCCAAAGTCCAGTCTTCATGCTCCTTTTTTTTTTTCATCACACTTTTTTTTTTTTTTTTTTTTTTTTTTTAGTCCCAATCTTCTAATTGTGTGCGTATGGAACCTGTTATTAATTAATAATGTTTTGTCATTTCAGCGACCTTGTTTCCTTGCTTCATTCTGCCAATTGTAGAATCAAACATTTGAGTAAACGGTGTTTTTTTCTTTTGTAAATAAAAGTCCATGTTTTACAGGAGGAATTCTATAATCACTAACAGTTACAGTGTTATTAATATCTAATCCTTGGTAATTTAGCTTATAACACAGTGCTGATGAATTCTTGTATCTAATTGGGCCTAATATTGAGCAGGTCCACACTTTTGCCACCAGAGCAGTGATGCACTGTGTGTTGTGTTCCGACGCCTTTCTGTCAGAACCAGCATTAACCTTTTTCAGCAGTCTGATCTCCAGCAGCTCTTCTATAGGATCGGACTACACAGGCCAGCCTCCGCTCCCCATGTGCATCAGCGAGCCTTGGCCACCCATGACCCTGTCATCAGTTCACCGGTTGTCCTTCCTTGGATCACATTTGGTATGTCCTGACCACTGTTGCTCTGACCCAGTCCTCCTGTTGGCTCTTGGTCAAAGAAGCTACTGTACATTTTCGATCATCTCCTCACAATGGCAGCTTGAAGTGGGTGAGCTATATTAGGCAGCAAGTGAACTTTTTTTTTTTTTTTTTACCTCTGAAGGTGTGTTGGAATTAGAATAATGGGCGAATTTAAGTATTTGAATGACTTTGACAAGGACCGGATCGTGAATGCTTGGATGGCTCGGTCAGAGTAACTCCAAGACTGCAGTGCTTGTGGGATGGTCCTGGGTCAGGACGTAGCAAAAGTGATCCAAGGAAGGAAAAACCCGTGAACCGGAAACATGGTCATGGCAGGCCAAGGCTCGCTGATTCAACAGAAGAGCTTGTCTGTCTTAAAATTGCTGAAAATGGTAATGCGGGTTCCTGAAGAAATGAGTCAGAACGCACAGTTTTGCTGCAAAAGTGGGGACCTTCTCAATATGAGGCAGGTCATCACGATTGCTGTGGTGTTTGCTGATCGTGTTCATGATGCATATTCCTATAGCTACGAAAGGAATCTCCAGTGGCGTCGTTTTTCATTTCAGGGAAGCTGTTTATCATTAATTTAGTATCGTTTTTCATTCATTTAAACTTCCACACCCATTATTCTCTTTTGGTCTCTGAGGCATCGCTGGGATCCAAACGTAACCACTTTTCTGTTGCACCACTCAGGGGGCAGGAATGATTCGCTTTCAGGATTGTGTCGAAGAATCCCAGGGCCTGAGTTTTACCGTACACATTTCACGCGTGTAGTTTATTCCATCGTCGCCTTACATTCCGCGACTGCTGTCTAACCTTTAGCAGCGAGTGAAGAACATGCACCTAGCCTTTCCTCTGTGTGCTATTGTGTGCCTACATGTGTGCGACATTATCCTCCGGCACACGCAACCGTTTAATGATCCTTCGTTAATTAAAAGTGGGAGCAGCAGAGGCGCGTGCTGTGTCTTCTCGGCTATCTGTTTGTTCTCTTTTGTTGGAGTGACTCTCCGCTCTGCGCCGGCTCTTTGACAGTTTATGTGTTTGCGAGACCCCTGAGCTTTTTTTTTTTTTTCTTTTTTTTTTTTCTTCTTCACATAAAAGCTTTAGGAAAGAGGAGAAGCGGCTGATGACTGAACGGTAATTAAACGCTCGTTATGCCCGTGACCTCTGCAGAAGCCGCTCTAATGAAAACAGGAGCAGATCTCTGTAAAATGGCCCAATAATGAGATAGTGATACATCCTGGCACAGTTCACAGCAGGTGTGGGGATACTGCAGACACACACACACACACACACACACATCCCCAAATGTTCAAGTGCTCCCCGATGTATTCTTGTCATATAGAGAGCCCGAGTAGAGGAATGACACGATGAACTGCGAAACTTTTTCCTCCACATCCGCCTAGGTCGGTCTGGTTAACTGGAAATATTCACCTTTGGAACCGGTAAAGATATTTCTAAACAAAGGCATGAAAAAGGCAACAATAACAAAAACGTGGGCGTGACCATGCGCAGGCTTCTGTAATACTTTGTGTCCAAACTGAAGCATGTTCGTGATGCAATTGATAAGGATACCCACGTTGTTTTTCGAATTCAGATTGTCATAATAGTTGATGGCCAGTGTTGGGGGACGTTACTTTTTACAGTAACTAATTACATTACAAAATTACTGTCATTAAAAAGTAACCAGTTACATTACTGTGTTACTTTCTGATAAAAGTATCTAGTTCGAGTACTTTTCCATTGCAGAAAATGGAAAAACTCCTTTGTGCTTCCTCGTGCATGTTGTTTCAACCTTCAAGACCTTTATAATTATTCTACCATCATCACTCAGCGAAGTTTGGCCTATAATCTGTTAACTACTAATACCCCTATTTCACCTACGCGGTTTCGCACGGTGGCCATAAGTACGGTTCATCACGATTCACCGCGAGTTTCGGCGCTCAAATTCAAATTCAAATTTTATTTGTCACATACACAGTCATACACAGTACGACATGCAGTGAAATGCTTATACGACCGCTCCGTGACCTTAAATATTTTTACAAACGGAACCTATAAAACAGATTCCATCAAAGTTACAAAATATATATATATATATAAAATCTGAAGTATGATGTGATGTAATATATTACGACTATAGTCTGTGAAAAACTTGAGGTAGTATTTTAATGAGATGAGGGGGGTGTGAAAAAGAAGTCCTTGAAGTGTGCAAAATGTGCATATGTGCATATATGTGCAATGTGCATTGACATAATTGTCCGTTTCTGTGTGTGCAAGAAAATGCAAAGGTGTTTAGTCCAGTGTATTGGTTTGATTGAGAGACCGTATCGCCTGCGGGAAGAAAAGATCAGCTCTGATCAGGTTTCCATCTTTCCACGCGTTGGTCCGCTCGTCGTCAAACCGCATAGGTGAGATAGGGGTGTAACAGCAGGAATAAAAGAGGAGGAGGGATTATCGGGGGCGGGGCCTGTAGGACGACTTACACACACACACACACTAATGGATTGGGAATGACTGCTGTCTGGCTCACAGATTACATAAATGGTCTGAATAACGGATTACGATTGTGCAAAAGTAACTAAGTAACTGATGACTTGAATGGCGGACCGAACGCCTTCGATTACTCGTTACATGAAAAAAAGCAATCCGGGTCCTCTAACACGGTACTTTGTAATGCGTTACACCCAACACTGTCTGCTGCTGCTTCTCCTGCTTTGGGCCAACTCCTTTGTCTTCCCCAGTGAAAAAAAAAAAGAAAAAACACTTTAGTGTATTACAAATAAATTTCAATCTCGGATAGTACGTTGCAAATATACTAACAAAAAGTTGTACCATCAATTAATGTATACTAATATTAGGCTTTTACCAAATTTAGAATTAAACTATTAAACCAAAAATATATTATAGGAAATTATACCTTAAGTGAAAGTTCGGCAAAATTTCCAATGGACGCTTATTTAAACTTTGTTTTTCATTTAAATAACACACACAAAAAAAAATGTTTTTTTATATATATATATATATATATATATATATTTTTTTTTTTTTTTTAATATGCTCGAAATAATCATTGTACAAATGTACAGAAAGTATACATTAGAATACAAATTTTAATATACGGTAGTCTCAGTATATTTTATGTTAAATTTAAATGTACTTATTCATATGTTCTTATTTACGCTTATATTTAATGCACTACTCTCAAACTCGTCTTTGCGCTCTGAAAATCACTTCTGTGCGCTCAAGATCATTTACGTATTTGAACTCTCTTCTCTTCTGTGCGCTCACTATCATAAAGCTACTGTACACGGTGCACGACCTGCAGCAGCGTCAGATCTCTGCAACCATTCCAGCCAACCAGAGACTAGAATCGGCGCAACACCGGCCAATCAGAAACCGGAGGCGGGCAGCTTCGGACTGTCTGTTTTCTGATTGGCTCCCCAGTTCTTCCTCTTCTAGTTTGAATTCACGGCTGGAAGCTGGATCACCACGTGCGTTAGTTCGTATCGCTATTATTTTATTTTCATCGGCATAAGGTAAATTTCAGGGTTTTTATTAGGTAGTTTGGAATTAAGTTCAGTAATTACTGTCAGGTATGTACTTTAACTGTCCTAAGTATACTTAAAGTTGTTCCAAAAGAGCAAACTTCAAGTATACTAATCATTAGTCTGGAGCAAGTGCACTTAAGTATGCTTTGGCATGCTGGGATTTAATATACTTTACATCCTTTTTTTTTTTTTTTTACTTGGGTTGTTGACGTCGAGGAGGAGGTTATTCCTCTGCCAACAGTTCTCCAGGTTCTTAATCTCCTCCAACTCCTCATGCTTGATGTTGTCAGTGATCAGTCCCACCACAAGAGTCGTCAGTAAAACCTGATGATGGTGGAGGAGTTAGATAGTGGCCATGAAGTCATATGTGTACAATGAGTTCAGCAGCGGGCTCAGGACACAACCCTGAGGGGCTCAAGTGCTGAGAATGAAGGAGGCTGAGACAGGTCTCCCCATCTGTACTACCTGTGATCTGCCGGTTAGGAAGTTGGAGATCCACTGGCACAGAAATGGTCTGAGACCCAGGTGATCCAGCTCCAACAGTGTTAAATGCTGAACTCCAACTCTAATTCCACTGACTAGTGTGTACAGTCGTGGCCAAAAGTTTTGAGAACGACACAAATATCAGTTTTCACAAAGTTTGCTGCTAATCTGCTTTTAGATCTTTGTTTCAGTTGTTTCTGTGATGTACTGAAATATAATTACAAGCACTTCATACGTTTCAAAGGCTTTTATCGACAATTACATGACATTTATGCACAGAGTCAGTATTTGCAGTGTTGGCGCTTCTTTTTCAGGACCTCTGCAATTCGACTGGGCTGCTCTCAATCAACTTTTGGGCCAAATCCTGACTGATAGCAACCCATTCTTTCATAATCACTTCTTGGAGTTTGACAGAATTAGTGGGGTTTTTTTTTGTCCACCCGCCTCTTGAGGATTGACCACAAGTTCTCAATGGGATTAAGATCTGGGGAGTTTCCAGGCCACGGACCCAAAATTTCAACGTTTTGGTCCCCGAGCCACTTAGTTCTCACTTTTGCCTTATGGCACGGTGCTCCATCGTGCTGGAAAATGCATTGTTCTTCACCAAACTGTTGTTGGATTGGTGGAAGAAGTTGCTGTTGGAGGGTGTTTTGGTACCATTCTTTATTCATGGCTGTGTTTTTGGGCAAAATTGTGAGTGAGCCCAATCCCTTGGATGAGAAGCAGCACCACACATGAATGGTCTCAGGATGCTTTACTGTTGGCATGACACAGGACTGATGGTGGCGCTCACCTTTTCTTCTCCGGACAAGCCTTTTTCCAGATGCTCCAAACAATCGTGAAGAGGCTTCATCCGAGAATATGACTTTGCCCCAGTCCTCAGCAGTCCATTCAACATACTTTTTGCAGAAGATCAATCTGTCCCTGATGTTTTTTTTGGAGAGAAGTGGCTTCTTTGCTGCCCTTCTTGCCACCAGGCCATCTTCCAAAAGTCTTGGCCTCACTGTGCGTGCAGATGCGCTCACACCTGCCTGCTGCCATTCCTGAGCAGCTCTGCACTGGTGGCACCCCGAAAAAAAAGCAAATTGCTTTTATAAAAACCTAAGCAGCAACTTTTCCACTTTCCAATATTTATGTAATTCTCAAAACTTTTGGCCACGACTGTAGACGCATTGCTTGCCTCATGCATGTGGAAGTAGAGTTAACTTCATGGGCAAATGATCTAAACAACCTGACGATGCCACAGCCATTCATGGCAAATGGAAATATGAATCTGTGCTCTCCGAATGGGAGGGTTATGCTCCCTCTTCCCTGTCAATCACAGCAGGACTAGCCAATCACAGGTGTCTTTGAGCTCATGTAGACAGACGTGGGTGGAAGGCGCTTTCTTCTGTGTTTGTTACACTGCCCTGCGATGGAGAAGTTTGAGAAGATGCAGATATCTTTAGGTAAGCAGGCGTTACCCTTCCCCCTGCCTGGGTGGTACCAATATAACAGAGCTGGCTGGTGTGTGGGAAAATTGGGGAAACGATTTGTTTTTAAAAGTTTTACAGTATGGAAACCTGGCTGGGATTTGACCCCACAACCTTCCAAACACAAGATCTCATCCAAGGCAGCTAAATGTATCATAAGTACGGGACTGCCTAAAAGATTTCAGCTTGTACCTTTATCATTATTTATTTATCATTTTTGGCGGAGTGTTTTAGCTGCTGATTCGTTCCTTAAGTCTGGGATTCAAAATTCTTTCACATAATAACAAGCAGCTGCAGGTATGAACACAATGACATTAGGGATTGCACCACCATTACTCATCAAATAACCAAACATCAGATTATTGTAGCGTATTTGCTTATAATATTGAGTGCTATCACCTTTAGACAAGACCAGCATGCAGGTTATTGCTAATAACCTTCAAGCTCCATAACTCCTTATGGCCACCTCACTGTGGCTTTGGGGCTTTTCCCCATGGTACCTCCATGCTTGCGTACCTGCATACTTGCAGCTTCAGTGCCCATAATCCCCAGGAACCTGGCTGGCTGTCGACCTGACAACCTTCAGACTGAAAGGCAAGTCACAGGCTCTCACTTGAACTGTCGTGTTCCCCCCCACTTCCAAATTCGGATTATTAGCATATAAAGAATAAAGAATAAAAGTGACTCTGCTCCTGCGGTGAGAGCTTTCAGGATGCACGAGATTTAAAGATTTGCCAGATGAGAATGGCTGTGGAATTTGTGCTGAAGATATATTGGAATTTTATTTATTTATTTTTTTTTTTGGAGTTTTAGCTCCTGTCCCTTCTTTAGATTTATCCAGTGTATGAACTGAATAAATGTAAACGCAAAATGAATGGTAATGTTCTTCATACCTAGAGCCTCTCAAGTTTAGTGAAACATTCTTAATCTTGGTACACTCCTGCAAAGAAATGGGTTCTTGAATGGTTCTTTAAGTGTTTGATGGATTGTTATGGATTTCTTATTCTCTTTAGTGGTTTAGCCGTTCTTTAGCCGTTCGAAAAGCTTATTTGAATGATCCTATTTATGAAGCATCCACACAATAGGACTTCTCACGAAGTGTCAGAAATTCCCAAATTCTGAGCATGGTGAGCCTCACATTCAGATGTTCGTTTTGCTATGGCCAGGGTTCAGTCTTGCCCACACGTCATCCTGTCATTGGTGGTTTTCCTGATGGTCTTTCTTCACAGCAACGTCTTACCCATGTTCTAGCTTTCCCTGTTTTAACGCTGCATACAGGTGTTTTTCCCCCAAAGCTTCCAACACCAACTATGATCCTTGGCTTTCTCAAAATAAAGCATGTCCAGTTTATGCACTTGCGTCCTCCTTATACTAACTGCATCTCATCTAAATTATACCACGTTACAATTCCGGGATTGTAGATCCCTAGCCAACGGCCAAACATTGCAACTGGATGCAGTGCGTCCTTAGTCCCTGTTCCAACCCTGGTAGAATGCAAGGGTTGCATCAGGAAGGACGTCCGTCATAAAACGTGTTCCAAGTTGTCTAAAAATCTGGTGCTCCACTTTGGCCAGAACAAGAAAGATACACGTATGTGCGTTTTGATGGATGGATTTGTCTTCAGACACTTTGTATATTTATTGAGCTGAAAAAGTTCTGCAAACCCAAAACCGTATCCCATAAACTACGCCTGCCGGAGAAGACATTAGACAAAAAAAAAAAAAAAAAACAGAATCTGGTTGTGTGGTGTACCCAGGTGATGAATTACAATATGGCATTTTACTAAACAAAGCCAACACACACGCACACACACACATTCACAAGTCCAGAGAGAGGAAGGTGACTTTCCCAGCACTTTGCTCGCCACGCATGCAGGCTTGTTGTAATCTTTTTACCCTCTTGCCCTCGAGCCCAAGGTGACTGCACGAGCCTGGAGTTGTCACGCGCTATTGGGATCAAAGTGAGTTTGACTGGAACACCCCGGGGGCAAAGGGAAACGGCGGCTTGTTTTGGAGCGGATCGGTGAAGGAGAAGATGGAGTCTGCAGATGGGACACGCGGGCCGATGATGATGAAAGTGATGAAGTTTGGCATCCTCGTCTGTGATGAGAGCTCCCTCTACACTCCGCGGTCCTCCTATGAGAACGCCCATGGAATAAGGAGCGCGTGTGTTTGGACAAGGAAATATTTGAATCCGGAATCGTATACAACATATGATCATAGATCACTTTTTACTGCTGGAATTTGACATAGAGTAGATGCAAAAGTGAAGTAAGTATAAAGTTACAAAGCACTGATACTGGAGACTCCTTACAGAGAACTGTTTTTCATTGTTAAATTACTGCACATTTGGGAATTATTATTATGGTTATGTCCAGGTCATGGTGACGTGACTGCTGATTTGGAAAATTATTCGACACATTTTGACCAATCAGCATCCATGATTCATAGGGGTCGCCCTGTCATCCGGAGGTCGCGAGTTTGAAACCAATGATGAGCTTGTGCAAGTGGAAGCGTCTGTCTGAGTATGTTCCCAACAGTGTGTGCATCTTGATGACTAAATCAGGAAGAAAAGTGCCAATTTCGAAAGCACTGTGGTGTACACGACGTCTTAATTGACATTTTGAAACAAACCGTATCCACATGAAGAATTCATTAATTGTGTATACGTTTTATTCTCAGCTGGTTCAACGGTTTCCCCTTTGATGTGCAACGGACTAAAAATCGAAATGTGGCTCAATCGAAGAAGTTTCTCGCAGCATCGTTGAATGAAACGTCTCTGTACTTCTCATAAGCAGCACTGTGGCCTCACTCCTTCGGGGGTCCGGGTTCGATTCCCGCCTTGGGTCTCCGTGATCTCGCCGTGCTTGGTGGGTCTCCTCCTCATCGGTACTCCGATTTCTTCCCATAGTCCAAAGACGTGCAGTTTAGGCTAACGGGCGTTCCCAAATGGCCCGTGGTGTGTGAATAACCATCGAGGTCGTATTCTTCTTATACATTTCACCTTTTCTTTTGCTACCTTGTGGTCGGAGTTTGTCATTCGCTGGCAGAGTGTTTACTGCAGAGCAACACGATCAGGCCTCCTAGCATGTCTAGTAATTATATCCATCTCGAGGGAAATTGCAAAGCGCCCCGAGAATGAAATAAATCACTGGTCCGGGCTATTTATAGTTTCCGGAGTGTTTTATACTTTTTAATTTAATGACCTGCCTTGAACGCAACCTAATTTCCACTTAAATCTCTGCGAGCTTTTAACTGTAAGCATTTCCATAGCTTCCTGAACCTTCCTGTCCTGCACGCTAAGAGAAGCGCCAGTTCCTCGGTAAGGCGGTGTGACCGTATTCGATTTGCCTTCAGCGCTCGCGCAGAGGAGACGTTTAGCTTGTCATAACCTTGCAGCCCCGCAGCCGCTTCGTACGTCTCGTATACATCTCAGCTGCGTCCGTCTCCTCTAAACGCTCTCATTAGTTGTCCCCGCTAGATATTTCAAACACTTCCACTTCTAAAATGCTCTATTACGTGGGTCGCTCAGGGGTAATAAGGCTCGAATAAGTCTCGGCGCCTCCACCAGGACTCCGCTAAGGAAATAATTCCCTCCTGCTAAAATATCTGTCAATGCTTTGATTGCGATTTAGAGGAGTTTCATTCACATGGACAAGTTCCTTTTTTTTTTCTCTCTCTCTCTCAAAAGAACTGCCCTCTCTTTCTCTCTCTCTCTCTCTCTCTCTCTCTCTCTCTCATTGGGATAATAATGAATGCACGATGACATGCCTTCAAGACAGAGATGGGAGTCCTGCCCGTGCGAATTTACCCACCGGTCCATCTGAATCCAGAGGGAAGGAAGAAAAGGGATGAGAAGAGGAAGGGAGGAAAATGAGGGGGGGGGGGGGAAGAAAGAGTGCGGAGAACGCCTGAGTCAGTTTCTCATCTCTTTCCAGAGATTAAAAACTCATCTCTCAGAGCAGCGCGGTGTTATTGGGGCTGATTTGCGCGGCCCTCCATGCAAATTGCGACGTGATTAGTTGCGCTGTCAGCGCGGCAGAGGTGAGGACACTCTGTCCTGCTGTCCAATTACCGCCGCCTGTGTTATAGCAAGGAGCCTCGGTCTACACACCCATGTCATTAAAGGACAGTGGAGTCTCTCTCCGTCTCACACACACTCATGGGAGTTTTCCTACACTTGCAAGCAATCCTCGTCTATATGTGGTTAGTTTTTTTTTTTTTTTTTTTTTTTTCTAATTGCTGATCAAATATTTATAATCAGGTTTAGCTTATGGTGCTTTAATGCTAATTGAAATGTGTAACGGTTTCGAATCATCCAAGAGCAAATCAAAGCAAGGCTGAAGATCGATGTGGTATTTCCCCAGGAATCTTCATCTCGGTTTAAAAGACACTCTACTGGTAATGCGCTGAGGAAAATTCCCCGCTGAAAGAACTACTCGAGTTCTTTTTTTTTTTTTTTTTTCCCCCCCCATTATAAAAACCAACCCACCAAATGGAAATCAACACAAGGATGAGAAATGTTTCCTTTAATGAAGTTTGTGTAGACTCGTCTAAAACACACCCTGAGCGACAGTCCATTATTATTGCATCAATTGTGTGTTTAACTCGCATCCGAACTTCTCTGGTGGATTTGACGATTATTTAATTTGGCCAAACCTCATGTACATTAGTTTAAGGAGCAGCCGCACGGCGTTCACGTGACCGCCTTCGAAACGCCTTTGACCGCGCTGTTAACATGCAGCTGAAACTCAGAGTGATGATATCCAGAACTGAATCTTTTAAACGGCTCAACGTTTCATTAATACCCAGTGGCCTGCTTGGCGTTTAATGAGCGCCTGTAGCGGGGCGGCAGGCACAAGAGATGAGACTTGATATTCATCTCAGCTTGTTTTCTCATTAACCTTAAATTATGCAAGTTAATGCAGTTCAAACTGTACATTGTGCTCCGTGCTATCTCGGTTTTTTTCTTTTTCTTTTTTTAAAACTTTTTTTGAAAGAAGGGAAGGCGTCTGTGCAGCTATTAGTCCTTCCCAGGAGAGTCGTGTCTGTTTTCCTTATATTCACTGTGTATTCACTTTTAATGAGTGTACACACCCTTAAAGACCAAACTTCAGTGACGCGCGCACACACACACACACACACACACACACACACACACACATTGTCCGAGCACATGCAGTTTGAAGTTCTTAGACAAGATTCACAGGTCAGCACCACACACACACACAAGGTCATATAACCTGCATATCTTGAATAAATCTCTCTCTCTCTCTCTCTCTCGCTCGCTCGCCATCAACACCGGAATGGAAACCCGACTCCAATTAGGACTTGGGCTATCACGCTAATAAATGCCCCAGGGTTCTCCTTTAATAAGCCAGTTTGTTTATCTCCTCTGTCGCTGTCCTGATCGGATCAATAAGGATTAGTATTTCACCCAGAATCGCATGTCTCGCGCTGTGTTTTACAAGGGCAAACCGTTTCTGAAGGCCCTGCTCGCTGCTACTCCGCCGCTGTTTTTCCGCCTTGTATGCGCATGAATCTATACGACTGGCATAGCGAATGTGAAAATCCTCGAGACTGATTGGAACCTGCTGATGGAACCGTGGCAGTGAGCGACACTGTTGACTTTATTTTAACGATCTGCATGGCTTCAGGAGTTGTTGCCACACTTTTCGGCAATCTGCTAAAAGAAACGGTGAAGAGAAAGAAAGCATATAGCGCTCAGTACTACAGCAAGCATCTGCACATCCTCGTCTCTGGAAAATGTTTTCTTTAGAATAGTTTCTTCATTAATCGAATTTAAACCAGTGTCAGTTTAACCATTTCACTTTGTTTTTTTTGTTTTTTTATGTAATATACAATTCAGCTAACTTAGTAGAATGTTTTTTCTTCCATCAAAATGTTTTGATTCATAGGAACTTTGATATATAAAGAAAAAGAGAATTTGTCATTGTAATGATGCAAATATAAATATAAATATATATGTAGATCTACTGTACAGTATATAATATTACTATTAAATACCATATTATTATTATTATTATATTATTATTATTATTATTCAAGATTCAAAGAACTTTATTAATCTCAGAGGGAAGTTGCTTACAGTCATTTTCCAGGAGGAAAGGAAAGGAGTAATAAATTAGACAATAAGGGGACCAAAAATGTATAAATAAAAAATAATTTTTTAAATGTATAAATATAAAAAATTATATATAATATATATAATATATAATATATAAATATATAATAAGTATAAATATTTTAATAATATATATACAGTATAATTATAGTGTGTGTATATATTTATATATATATATTATATATATATATATATATATATATATATATAATATTATATATATTATATATTTTCTATTATATTATTATATTAATATATATACAGTATAATAATTATAGTGTGTGTATATATAAATTTATGCATATTATATATTTTTATAATTATTATAATTAATATTATACAGTATAATATTATAGTGTGTAATATATATATATATATATATATATATATATATATAAAATGTATGCATATTATATATTTTTTATATTATTATATTAATATATATACAGATAATAATTATAATGTGTGTATATATATATAATTTATGCATATATATATATCTATATATTATTATATATATAATACATATTATATATTTATCTCTAAATATATATAATATATACAGTATAAAATTATAGTGTTATATTATTATAATTATATATATTATAATATATATATAACATTAATAATTTATGTATATTATATATATATTATTATTTCTATGTATTATTATATAATATATATACAGTATAATAATTATCATGTGTGTGTATATATTATATATATATATATAATACTAATATATATTATAATATATATATAATTTATGCATATTATATATTTTCTATTATTTATTATTAATTAATATATACAGTATAATAATATATAATGTGTGTATATATATATATATATATATATATATATATATATATATATATTATAATGTGGTATTAATATTATATTATATATTATATATATATATATATATAATATATATAATTTATATATTATATATTTCTATAATTAATTAATATATATACAGTACAATTATCATGTGTGTGCATATATATATATATATATATATATATATATATATATATATATATAAAATTTTGGCATAATATATTTTCATTTATTATTATATTATATATATAAGTATAATAATTACATGTGTGTATATATATATATATATATATAAAATTTATGCTATTATATATTTTCTATTATATAATATTATATTGTTTGTGTATACAATAATAATAATTATAGTGGTATATATATATATATATATATATATATATATATATATATAATATATATATATATATATATAAAATTTATGTTATATTATATATTTTTATTATATTATTATTATTATTATTATTATTATTATTATTATTATTATTATTATTGTCTTTGTTTCTGTGTTTTTACATCAGCTTCACTGCTGGTGATGGATTTTTAAACCATAAATTGTGTATTTTAAGATTTCCACTGACACTTACCTCACTCCCAGCCATCAATTGTCTGAGCATCTGAGTGCGTTTAAACCTTCAATAAGAGTTCAATAAGACAAATGTTAAAGTAAACATGTTGACTGTCAAATTAGCCTGAGAGCGTCCGTGCAAACGTCCTGAGTTGTCTTATTGAGACAGTTGTATGAACATGGAAACTGTCAGTTTGCACCCTCAATTTTCTGTCACTGGATCTCATGTAGCTTTGATCAGAGTGAAGTTTAACCTGTGTAGAGTCTGCTCCAGCACGGCCGAAAGACTTTCATTGGTGTCCAGTTCACATGTGAATATGATTCTTCCTGCTCCCAGAACAAACCACTCTGTCACACTTTGAGTCCTGTTCCATAAGAGAAGAAAACCTCCATAGATGTGATAATCTGGTGATTCAGTACATTCAGGTCGTCAGCTGACTTCATTTTATTGCCACATGACGTTGCCGAGTCTACACCTGTGAAACTTAAGCAACACCAGATCTTGTGCAGGATTGTGTAGAATAAAGTGACATATACTTTTATTTCAGCACAGCCTAGGCAATACAATAAAGTTCATTTAATTGTAGCCAACTACAGTAACATGGAAACATGACTGACTGAGAAAAAAAAATGCAAAGACTGGGACACATGAGCAAAGAAATGGCACAGATTTAGGAAAAGAAAAACCTGTATAAATTATAAATATTTAAATATTAAATGTATTGCTATATGTTATATATTGATGTATATGATAATATTATGATAATATGATAATATAGTGTACATCATGCAGTACTCTTTTTCTTTTCCTGAAGTGTGTATACATTTTTTGGCTGACTCTGTGTGTGTGTGTGTGTGTGTGTGTGTGTGTGTGTGTGTGTGTGTGTGTGTGTGTGGGTACAGTGGAACCTTGGATTGCGAGTAACTCAGTTTACGAGTGTTCCGCAAGACGAGCAAAGATATTTAATAAATATTGACTTGAAATACGAGCATGTCTTGGTTTACCATATGGGCCAACGTTTCTAAAGAAAGCTTTTAGCACCTTGTTGAATCAATGCCACGTAGAATTAAGGCAGTTCTGAAGGCGAAAGGGTGTGAAACATAGTATGGTCTTCCTAATAAACCTTTAGGTGAGTGTGTGTATATATGTATATATATATATATATATATATATAGATTCACTTGGTTTTAAGGGTTTTACCTTGATTGAAGTTATTTCAAATCTCCCTCGTTGTTTTCTTTGCTTGATGCAGGACCCTTTATTCATGCGTACAAATAACCCCTTATTTCATATCTCAGTGACTGATGATGTGTTCACAATATCAGAGATATCTGATCCAAATCTTCTGGAACATTTCATCTTGAAAGAAATATGTCACTTCTTTGGACTTGGAAAATTTCTACAGGATCAATGAAATATCTATCTATCTATCTATCTATCTATCTATCTATCTATCTATCTATCTCTATCTATCTTTCCTATCTATTCTATCTATTCTATCTATCTATCCTATCTATTCTATCTATCTATCCTATCTATTCTATCTATCTATCCTATCTATTCTATCTTTCCTTAAATCAAACCTTAATAAAAATGACTCTTCCCAGCAAATAATCTCACATGGACACCAAACGTGCAACCACATACATATTATTGTGTTTTTTTAAAAACTCTTAATGCTTTTAGCCGTGCTAGCTCGCCCCTTTACCACGTTTTCCTGTCCTGCTGCATTTCCCGTTTTTGTTCCTTCTCTCTTTCATGCCTTCGTCGCCCTGCCCTTCTGTTCCACACACGACGCGCCATCAAATATTAATGAAAGACAACTTCTGAACGCTGTAATTAGACGCGCTAATTCCGTCGCTCTCCCTCAGCACTCTTTAGCAATATGGTCGAGTGAAACCATGTCAGCGCAGCGAGCTGTCCGAAGTGTGGTGCCAAAATGTTTTTTTTTTGTTTTTTTTTCTTTCAGAAAAGGGTTTCAAATTTTTGGCTTCATCTCTGCTTTTTTTTTTTTTTTTTTTTTTAAATCTACTGAAAAAAAAAAGATGAATCTATCCTGGAAAATGACCTCTGTTAATTAAACCCAGGAGATTCATACTTCATTAATACTCGCACACGGAGACACACCTCGCTTTGTCTGTGCATGTCTTCTCACTCACTCTGGCATCTTGTCGTATTAATTACTCGCCAATTACTTAAACAAATACACCGCGTTAAGCGGCGTATTAATTTAGCCGCTAGTTTAACCGCTCTCGTCAAACCAGATGGAACATTCAGGATGTGAGTGGACGGATGTCTCTTGCCGAGCAGGACGAGGTCTGAAACGAGTTTCCGTCAGTCAGCTAGCGGCACATGAGGGCTGGAGCAAACAACCGTGTCATTAGCAGGTCTCTGAACTCTTACTGCGGGCATATGTTCTTATAACCACTCAGAAAAGAATGAAAAATCATTTACTTCCATCTCCTGCTTTCTTTTCGGGGACAGTCCTGCACGTCTGCTGAATTAACAGTGACACGGGGAGGCGTTTTATCATCTGATTACCCCGTTGGCCGAGCTGCTCAGCCGTTTCCTCGCTCCATTGCGGCATTTTCGGGCAGGCTGATGGGGTGTGAGATGGGAATGGATGTTCAGGGAGGGATCGAAAAACAGGAGGGTGGGAGCGAGCGAGCGAGCGAGTATGTTTAGCATGTTGGAGGCTAGTGCGCTAATTAGGATGCATGAATTATTCAAATGAGTCAGGAGTAATTAACATTCTGTCAGCAAATGCAGAGACGCCGGCCTGTCGCAGGGTTTAACGTCGGCGCTGAGGGAAACGGCGTTCGGCATGGAGAAGATCACGAGGACGAGGAAGAGTTTCTGATTAAAAGCGCTGATCAATTCTGGAAAAAAAAAAAGTTACGCTGAAGTATAATGAACAGCAGTTCATTATGTGTCTGGTCAATGCAACAATGATTAAGGAACGACTGTCGCCTTGCACCGCCAGAGTCCGGGTTCGATTCCCGCCTCGTGGTCTCTGTGCTATGTTCTTCCTTGCGCTTAGTGGGGTTCCTCCGGGTACTCCGGTTTCCTCCCAACGTCCAAAGACATGCCGATTAGGCTAAATTGCCTAATGTCTTGTAGTGGTTGAATGAGAAACAGACAGTGGAAATCAGAGCCGTGTTTAATAGTGACACTAAGAGCATTGCCACACACATACTGTACAATGTCATGAGATCTCGCAACGTTGGGACTAAACAGCTCTGTGTTCATAAGAAAACCGTTTTAAAGGCTTCAGTGCACCAGGGAGCATAAAGTTTGGACTTGGGAGCGATGGAAAAAGGTCATGATGAGTCCAGACTGAGTCTATTCCAGAGTGATGGGCGTGTCAGGGTGAGAAGGGAAGCGCATGAAGCGATGCTCCCATCATGCATAGTGTCCACTGTACAAGCCTCTGGAGACAGTGTTATGATCTTGGGTTGCTTCAGTCGCTCAGGTCGAGACTCAACGACGTTATGTGGAACTAAAATGAAGTCAGTTGACCACCTGAATGTTTTTCTTACCCTGATGGCATGGGCAGGTTCCAGGACTTAATAAGGAAACCATCCATCTAGGAACCGTGGAGGCCAATGGTGACCATTATATTCATTTCCATTTTTCGCCCTCTGGTCAACACACGTTCACACACTACCGGTAATTTGGGAACGGCAATTAGCAAATGCCTAAATCTGCATGTCTTTAAACTGCGCGAGGAAACCCGAGTTCCCTGGAGGAAACTCACCAAGCACGCAAAGAACATGCAAACTCCGTGCACACAGACTCCAAGAAGGGAATTGAACCCGGACCCTGGTGGTGCAAAGCAACGGTGCTAACCCTAAGCCACCGTGCTGCCCCATGAGAATTCATATTTATGTTTTTTTGTTTTTTTGTTTGTTTGTTTGTTTGTTGCTGGGCAGTAGTAATCACATGTCACATGACCCTGGTGCTGATGATTTTCCTAGTCTTGGTGTAGAAATATATATATATATATATACATATATATATAGAGAGAGAGAGAGAGCAAAGTACAAACTCTTTCAGCACACTCGGACAGTGATGATGGTGTACACCCTGGCAGCATGCGTCTGACTCGCTGTTTCATCATCACGCTTGTCTAATATAGCAGCTCCACCTTTAGCTTCGTCGTAAACTCGGCTAAATGGTGCTTAGCCTACTTTTAAACCCTGGCAGTCTTTTTTTTCTAATCCCCATCTGACTCGC
Source organism: Clarias magur (assembly GCA_013621035.1). Lineage (NCBI taxonomy): Eukaryota > Metazoa > Chordata > Actinopteri > Siluriformes > Clariidae > Clarias > Clarias magur. Next base: position 765,345 of record QNUK01000085.1, on the reverse strand, counting down.
AGTTTTCCGGCAGAGACATCAAATTGGCTCCCGAGGCTGAGCGGAGGTGCTGTAGGAGGAAGACGTCCTTGAGAGTCACCGCTGAACAGCGACGGACGAGGAACCTACTGTATGCGATGTGGCATTTACTGGGTGATCTCACAGACACTCGCATTGATGGTATGATTAGGATTAATCCACGGCACTTGATGACTACACACTCTTTCTTTTATTGTGTCTCTCTTTTATTTATTTCTCTCTCTCCCTGAGAAGAGTGGAGACTTCCATCCCGGTCTTTGGTGCGGTGTAGATTTAACCTTCAGGGCAAAGCGTCCGGTGTTTCCATGCAGTGCTCTAGAGCTACGTGGATGTGGTGTTGTCGGAACATCGTGAGAACCGAAACGCTTCATCACACCAACCAGTCGTCGGTTGTTCTCCTTCCTGCCCTTCATCTCTTCATGCGAAACCCTTCATGAAATCTTCCCTTTAGATGAACTGAAATGCAGTTCGTCATCGTGCAGTTTCCAGTCAGCACAAATGGACCTGGAATGCGCTCTTATTGTCGCACCCTTGCAGTTTTGAGGTGCTTTGCCAGTTTTGCCAGTTGCTGCCTTCCTCGTTACAACCAGTGGGGGGGAAGAAAAGAGAGCGGTAAAAGGAATTACATTGTCAGCGTGCGCTCACGTTCAGGGCCTCATTCAAACCTGCATCCCAGACGCTCAGGGTCATTTCACTCACCGTCAACCTGTCATGTCTGATGAGGGTTCAGTAGATGCATATCTCTCACACACACACACACACACACACACACACACACACACACACACACATGCACGCCCGGCTAGCGAGTGATTGATGAGAGGCTCATCCTCACGTATTCCTCTGTTTCTCTCTCATTCCTGCACCCTGACAGCTCCATCACCCCACAGACATTCGGGATCATTTGAGCAGCTTCCTCATTTGCCAGGAGGAAGACATCCGCGGCGCCGTCACCCACCACCCTCACTTCCCGCGACGACGACATCCCGCAAACCTGGGCTGTGAAAATGTCACCGTTCATTAAGAACCTTATGCCGACAAAATGCTTGGGAAAAATGCAAAGCCAACGAACGCACCTATTATCCACATTCCTTTTCGAAAGAAATATTCAGCAAATCCTATGTTATATGATACTGTGAAACAGTCTGGAGCACCACGATTTCTTTATTTTTTGCATTCCAGACAGCCAGACTTTCTAGTAATTGCAGTGTCGTCTTGAGGAATAGTTCCTCAGGCTTCCTGGAGGACTTGAGGCAGGAACCAGTGAGAAACAGGTGCGGATGATGAACAGATGATCAGACCAGTGATTAGTATACTGATGATGCTGATGCTGAGTGGATGTGTAAGAAAAAAAAAATGTTCCCATTTCTTTAATTTCATTTCACAAGGTGTGGCTCAAACATTTTGCACATCACTTGATGAGATCCAGCGATCAGAACGTACAGGAATATGACTGTTTAGCAGGCTTAAAGGACCCATTTGCGATTTGCACAGTATGTGTAAAACCACCTGTCTGTTTTTTGGAGGAATGAAAACACTGGCAAATCCGCCTTCAAGCAACTCGGTGTAAATTGGATTTGTCCGGAATGGGGGCGGAGCTTATTTCTGGCCCAGAAATTCCCTGGTCGACTTTGACCGCCGAGCCTTGGAACGTTTGGGAGATTTTAAACTCCAGCTGTGTCCTTCAATACACCTACCGACTACTTTCCAGATGTGCCATTTTGTACCAGCGCACTTAATCCCGTGACGCACTTCGACAGGAAGTGTCGACTCGTGTCACTGCATACACTGTGTCGTTTGACGGCAAGTTCCCATGGCAACTTCTCTTCAGCCTTTTCCCAACCTCAAGCATCAGATCGATCAATCCTGTGATGTCGTTTTACGAAGCGCTTTTGGTTTTCCAGTGTGTTCGAGAAAATTACGGACATAGTGGCCCAAATGCCTTAGCGTAGCTTCGACTCGTCTGTCACCATCGATACAAGAGACGCGTCGGGAATTACAACCGGGAAAGCTGAGACCAACGCTGAATTGCGTGCTACGAGGGAAAAGAAAGTCCATCAGTGACTCGACGAGGCACTTGATCTCCCAGTTAATGTGTTTGCCTGCAATTAGCAGCATTAGCATCTCCTGAAATCACCCCTTAACCACTTTAAGACGTAATTACCATCCCTCTCGCACTGCAGGCTGTAAGAAAAGAAGAATAGCCTCGCAGCAGTTTTCAGTGCGTTGTCAGTGAACAACCTCATTACGGTCGTTGCTTATCCCCGAGCTTTTTTTTTTTCGTTTTTTTTTTTAAATGGTTCAAATCGGACGCACTCGCTCTCCCTTCTGGTGTCCATTATTCACCCGATCTGCGCAGGAAGGCCGGACCTCTCTCTAATTATCCCGCGTCCCCCACAAGCGCTCTGTTGCCCATCTCCCCACGGCAGACGCAGCATATGCCAGTCAATATAGCAGCACGATTCCTTCTCATCAGAGCCAGGCGCTGGCTAATTACCCAAACCAACTGGAACCGGCACGCGGAATGAGCTTTAATTAAGAAACGAGAAATTTCCAACCTCATCAGGTTTCGTTCGCTCTCCCGATCCCTCCGTCTGCCTGATAGACTTGGAGCAGTGCTGGTCCATTATTCCCTGGGAAGACCTGAGAGTTGTCTCGATAATTTTCCATCAGATGGATGAAGGCATCGACAAAATCTGTATGTCAGAAGAAGGGAAGCAGGTGACGGCGTTGTCTGTGGCCTTGTTTGTTGTTGAAAATAGTTGAGGGTTTTTTTTTTTTTTTGGCCTTGTTTGTTTTGATAGCAGCTGTTATACTTTGCTAATGAACTTCATATTAGCTTGAAGCAGTTGTCCAGGATGGCTAATGGAACAAGAGTGGAAGTGAAGGCATTTACACACACACACACACACACACACACACTTTGTAAATATAATTAGTCACTGGGCACGAGCCTGTCCTGGACACGCTTGAAAGCGTTGGAGGTGATAGGATCATGGCAAAGGCTATGTAAAAAACAGTTTTATTGCAATTGCTGCATTTACATGCAGAAACCTGGTTCTACACAGCATCAAGCAGCAGAGCAGTGTGATAGAACCCTCAAGGGGCGTGATCTTCTGTTTAAGGTTCCGTGTAGACGCGTAAAACAAAGTGTTACCAGAAAGAAATGTTTCTGAATACAACCCAAAGTACCAAAGCAATACAATACAATACAGGCCCGCAGTTCGTAATTATCCAATTCTAATCGGATGTTTAGGGACAGTGGTCGCTCAGGCGGCTGAGACTCTCGGTTTCTGATCGGATGGTCTGGGGTTTGAGGACCATCACCGCCAGGGCGCCACGATTGCGCGCTTGATCAGCTCTTGCTCAAACGTATAACCAGCCACTGAGATTCTGTGCCCGTCCCAAACCCAAGGCCATCCAGTGTAAAAACCGGTGCCAGATCTTGGAGATCAAACGATCTCACGTGGCGACCTCTAGAACAAAGCGTCAAAGGGACAAGGGGGAAAAATTGCTAGTTGTGTGTTCCTAGCTTCAGATTTTTTCGACATAATCTCCTCTCCAATACATTTTGTCCATCCGTCAACAAACTTTCATATTCCATCACAATTTTTATTTATTTTTTTTTATTCTGAGCTGCGAGCCACGAATGCACCGCTGTCTTCAGTTCTTCATCAGAAGTGAATCTTCGTCCTTGTAGGGCTGCTTTCAAGAGACCAAACAGGTGATGTAGTGAGATCAGGACTATAGGGAGGACGCTTTAATACCTCAAAAGCAAGGTTCTGCAGAGTGTCGACAGTGTGTGCAGAGGTTCAGGCTTCAACTCTTCACTAAGCGTCTCACTGTAACGAGCACCGTTGATTGTTGAATCTTGTTCCCCTGATAATGTTCCAATACTTCTGGCCCTCGAGAATCCCAGAAAACTGTAAGCATTAATGGTTTTTTCCAGCTGATGGTGATGACTCTTGAACGTTTTCTCAGTTGTTGATTGAGGATGTTTCTGTTCCATACTCCGCCGTTTACTCTCAGGCTCGTAGCGACGAATCCGTGTCTCATCACCGGTAATGATTCTCTTTAAGAAACTTTCATCTTTCTTACAGTATCGATCCAAGACCGATATGTCTGCAGATATTCAAATGCTTCTGTTTATGCTCTTCTCCGAGCCGTTTCGGCAGCAGCTACACCGTCACACCATAAAGAAGTGTTAATATAACCAGATTGGGGAAAAACTTGACGAGTCTGCACCGTCCTCATATGATGACATCATGTTTTCTCCCAACTGTATATTTGGTGTATATCCGAATATCCTGCTCTAATAAACAGAAGCAGTGAAGAGAGAGAATCTGAAACGGTTAATAAATGTTATCATACTTGTATCTAATTATAGCGGTGTGTTGTCGGGGAACACTTTTACTGCTAGAAAGCGATGATGCTAGGCACTCCTTCCAGGAATATAAAAAATATACATAAAATGAAGAATTAAACAGAAAACGTGACGTGACGCATGATTTTTTTGGAGCTACTTTTCAGTAAGAATTCCACGTGACCCCTGATGAATCCACAGAAACCATACAGGAAGTTTTTTTTTGAGCCCCTCGTGAGCCTTGTCAGGTTGTTTGTCCAACCTGTGAGTGTGTAACCATGCCAGCTGTGTGTACATGTGTGTGCACATACCTGCCACCTCTCTCTCTCTCTCTCTCTCTCTTTCCTCATCATCCAGTCGCACCATATGGCGCTGGTGAAGCCACGTCTCGGCTGAGTTTTTTCTCCGTAAGGCCAAACGGAGCGCAGGCCATCAGGAGTCAGCGCTCTGCTCTCCGCTGACCCCTGCTTTGATTTCCAATATGTCCTACCAGGCGGACAGATGGTGCTGGAGTAAACGTTTCCTCAGCCGGGTGCAGCGGGCATGCAGGGTCCAACTCGGGCACAAATTGGAGGATAATCTAATAGAATAGTTGATATGCCTCTTCTGGGCAGGAGCGGGGAAGAGTGCCATGTTTAAAGTTGTTGGGTTTGACCAGCGGCCCCTTTTCCTCCGTCAAATTCTCTTTCACTCTCTCACACGCACACACACACACACACACACACACACACACACACATTCCTTCCTCTGTTGCTCCTTTTACTCCCACACTTAGCCTAGTCATCTACTTGATGTCTCAGTTAGTGTGTTTGAGTTATTTCCTTGATGTTCCTCTCTGTGTTTGTTGCTTTGTTTGCTCAGTGTGTGTCTTTGTGTCTTCTTTTTTTGTCCACTGCTGCTTGTGAACACAGCTCGAGGGTCATGGATCGATCGATGCTGAGCTCAGGATACTGAACACCCTTCTCCCCGTGTCAGTGTGGGTTTCCTCTGAGTTCTCCAGATTACTGTAAGTGTGAGTTCTCCAGGTTACGTGGACCGGCATCCTGTCCCATCCGAGCATGAATGATGTATGGTGGATGGATAGATGATGAATGATAAATGGATGGATGATGGATTGAAAGTTGGATGATGGATGGATAGGAAGATGGATAGATGGATGAGTAATGGATAGATGACAAATGGATGGATGAATGAAATACTGAATCTTGGATTTTTAAGTATATTTATTGCTATTGTAAGATACTTTACTAGATAAGAAGAAGCCATATGTTTTATAAGAAGTCCCATCCAAGAATAGATGATGCACGGATGATGGATGGATGGATGGATAATGGATGGATAGATGACGAATGGATGGATGGATGGATGATAGATGATAGATGATGGATGGATGGATGGATGGATGGATACAGTAGATGATAAATGATGGGTGGATGGATGGTTGAATGGATGAAAGAATGGGGGATGGATGGATGGATGAATGGATAGATAACGAATGGATGGATAGATGGATGAATAGATGATGTATGGATAGATGGATGGATGATAGATGATTGATGAATGGATGGATGGATAGATGGATAGATGACGAATGGATGGATTGATGGATGGATAGATGATAGATGTATGGATGGATGGATAGATGGATGAATAGATGACGGATGGATAGATGTATGGATAGATGATGGATGGATGGAAAGATGGATAGATGATAAAGGATGGATGGATGAATGGATGATGGATGGATGATGAATGGATGGATGGATAGATGATAAAGGATGGAAAGATGGATGGATGATGGATGGATGGATGATGGATGGATGGATGGATGATTGATGATGGATTGATGGATAGATGATTGATGGACAGATGGATGGATGGATGATGGATGGATGGATTGATAGATAATGGATTGATGGATAGATGATTGATGAATTGATGATTGATGGATGGATGGATGGATGGATGATAGATGATGGCTGGATGGATCATAGATGATGGATGGATGGATAGATGATTGATGGACGGATGGATGGATGGATGGATGGATGGATGGATGGATGGATGGATGATGGATGGGTGGATGGATAGATGATTGATGGACCGATGGATGGATGGATGGATGGATGGATGGATGGATGATGGATGGGTGGATGGATAGATGATTGATGGACCGATGGATGGATGGATGGATGGATGGATGGTGTACTCAATGTCTATCTTGAATTTTGAAGGATATTTATAGCTATTGTAAGATATACTTTACTAGATAAGACTAAGCCATATGTTTGGTATATCATAATATGTAAGTATCATGAATGCAGCTAAATTTAATTAAATGTTTTTCTTTTTTTATACTTTGTTATATTTCACCCAAGTATAAGATTGTTACCAGATTAGTTTAATTTAATTACATTTATTTCCACCGTTCCTTTGACCGGCATTATGTATTATTATTATTATTATTATTATTATTATTATTATTATTATTATTATTATTTTAGAAATAAGTAGATTTATTCAGAATTTGACTTAATAGTTGTATATAATTTATATAATGTGATATAATTTCCTAACAAGAACTCTTGCTTTTTGTTTTGTTTGTTTGTTTTTACATTTTAATGTATAATTATGGCATTTTCCCCCTTTTTGCTCCCTTTACCTTATTCTTACTTTACCTAGTCATAATCTCAATCTGTGTTTGAGCCACATACTTTCTCTTTCATTTTGATCCACACACACACACACACACACACACACACACACACACACACACACATACGCACGTGTGTAAGATCTCACCATGGCAGCAGTGTGTCTTCATGAAGTACGCCGCTTGTGTAGAAAGCGAGCACGCTCCAGGGTAGCAGAGGAGACGACTTTCTGCCCCACGGGCACAAGAACACACGGCCAAGTGTCCACTCTCTACTGACCTTCTCTAACCTCGTATACACACACACACACACACACACACACACACACACACACACACACACACAAAATGTCATGTGAATGTTCATCCTCAGTCCTTCTGAATTTTTTTTTAGAGCGCCAGGAATTCTGGGAAACAGCCAAATATATATACAGTGTGTATACTGTGTATATATACTGTATATACATATCGTAAGGTGTGTTTAATTTGATCCCATGATCATGGTTCAGTTATACCATGTTGCTTTATTACAGGCTTTACTTGGCAGAATGAATTGGAATGAATTCGGATTATAAGTGTAAATTGTTTTGTTCTTGTTCTCAGTACTTTTAAAGCTTTTAACCAGACAAGTAGCAATCCCAGTATGTTTTTGTTGAGTTTGTTAGAAAGTTTGATCTCCATATTCATATTTTCCTATATTTGTTATTTATTGTAAATAGGCCACGTTTGCACTTATAGTTAGATTGCATTTCACTGAATTTGTGTTGTACTTTGACAATCTAATCTAATCTAATCTAATCTAATCTAATCTAATCTAATCTAATCCATTGTCATGACGCTTTCACTTGTTGAAAGGTCCAGCCTTGTTTACGTGGTTTCTGAGAACACGTTTTAAGAGAACGCCGATTTTAACAAAAGAATCCGATGTCAGCTCGTGTCTGCCAATCCTTAGATAAACAAGAACATGTTCTATTTTTTCTACAGTTAAAGGTGCAGTTTGGTCATTTTTGAGTCGTGTGCAGTTCCAGGGGAGATCTACAGGGGGAGCTGTGAAAAACAACCGAGGTCTGAAACTACCCAGTTTGTTTCTATTTTTTTAACGGATGCAGCTAATTTATTTCTAAGGAGCAATTAACTATCAAAACATTACTAACTATTATAATACTAATATTACTAACTACCTGCACTATTCAAGTAATATGCCTGAGGATTACTGTGAAAAAAGACCAGGATTGGAGTTAGACAGAATATAAAGAGAGAGAGAGAGAGAGCATAAAACCGACAGTATTGTGGTTTGCAGTGGTGCACTGATTACAAGAATGTTAAATTTGTATTTTGTTAGATATACAGAAATACAGTACAGTATACAGTACTGTGCAAAAGTCTTGACCCCCCCCCCACATTCCTTCGTATTTCGCTTTGAAAGAGCCAGACTGTCTTGTATAATTTTTATCTAGTCTTGTGTAATAGTTCTCAAGGCTTCCTGAAGGCCTTTTTCTATTTGCCTCACAGATTGTTTTTAAATCATTCAAGCATGAAAAAAACAAAACAAAATCTAACTTACTGTAAGGCCTGAAGCAGTGAGAAACAGGTACAGATGATGACATGATCAGACCGGTGATTAGTCGCTGAAAGTGATGCTGGTGGTTAGAAGAGACGAGAGGCGAAATGTGGTCGCTGCTGAGGTTGTTAAATAAATAATTGTTTTTTGAAGGGTATCTTTACGCACTTTGCAGCCTGTTGTTCTTTCATTTAATCTACAGAATTAAATTTTAATGAAAATAAGGAAAAATAAATTGTGGGGGGGGGGGGGTCAAAACTTTTTCCTTTCTCCTCAGTACTGTATGTTAGTGCACATATTGGCAAATTAGTAAAAGATTAAAATAAAAAAAAGGTGTTACAGTAGATAATATTATAAAAACTATTATTAAATTGACTATTGATCTCCGATCAGCCCAAGTCGAGTGGTGTTCCTGTCTGGTTCTGGTTCTGGTTGATCTTCTGTTTTTAATTTGAATACATTTTGGAGCTAAAATAAAAAGTAAAATATCAGATTTTTCATAAGGAAAAATGTCTTTGGATCCAGACCTATAGGCTTCATCTTGTCTATGGATGTTCAGTGAATATGACAGAAAAAAAAGAAAAACATATATATATATATATATACACACACACAAGTTTTTTCTTTTTTTTTTTTATGTCTCAATGTCTGTTATGCTGTCTCTTTTAAAGAAAACCTGACATAAATGCATGAATGTTTGTGCGAGTCTATAGCTGACACTTCTCAAGTCTCACATTTAATGCTCTCGTGGGCTTGTCTGGTGAAAATAGATGGATTTTCTTTTTCTTTTTTTTTTTTGAACATACATACTCGCACTTACTTGCAATATTGGATGTTGTCACTTTAGCATGTAAGTGGTTGAGAAATTATTAAACTTGTGTTTATTATAAAGTCTGGCGATTCGGGCACTCGAGTGGATGGAAAACGGCTTTTAAAATTGAAATGGGGAAAAAAAAAAGGAAATGTCTGCGCTTTTGTCTGCGCTGCTCCCTGCTGACTGAGCCCGGGAGAAATGTTTTGCACTCGGATTTTAATTATTTTTGGGTGGACGTTTCATGTTTCCACACAAGCGGCATGAGTATTGTGCATGCGGTTATAGTTTGTGACACAGATAGACATCTCGTATGAACGTCTCCGGGACGTTCTTATAAATAGGACAGTGTCTCCGGTCAGTCTCCAGGCTCGAGGCGGACCGTCCAGTACGTCCTGATGCGCACTGCGGATTGGGACCCTGTCCTACTTGGACTAATGGTCTGAAAAGGATCTGCTCCGGTATGACAACCTTACTGAGCTCTTAAGCGCAGCCTGTCCATCATCTCTTAATCAGTTACATGAGTCTAGTTTCATTAACACATCATTTCAACTCTGGACGAGTGTGATATTTATCTCTCTATCATTTCACGTGTTATTAAATCATATTTATATATAAGTATTTATAACTAATTCTTTCGTCCATTTATTTACTCTACAGACACCGAGTACCATCACTAACCACGATTCCTCATTCATATGTTTCTGAATATAATTACAGACTTTTAACGGTCATCCATTTTTATTAAACTAAAAAAAAAAAAAGTAATAGTAATAATAATTTAAAAGTATCCAAAAATAAAAACAAAGCAGTAGTTTTTGGTTTAGGGTGAATTGGGCCTCCTCAAGGCGAAACCAAGTCAGTCTCACGATCCATCTTTCTAACAAGACCACAATTTTCATTTTTACAATTTCCCTTTGGGATTATTACAGTAGTCCATCCATCCATCCATCCATCCATCCATCCTTCCTTCCATCCTTCCTTCCTTCCATCCATCCATCCATTCTTCCATCCATCCATCCATCCTTCCATTCATCCATCCATCCATCCTTCCATCCATCCATCCTTCCATCCATCCATCCATCCTTCCATTCATTCATCCTTCCATCCATTCATCCATCCATCCTTCCATCCATCCATCCTTCCATCCATCCTTCCATTCATTCATCCATCCATTCTTCCATCCATCCATCCTTCCATCCATCCATCCATCCTTCCATTCATTCATCCATCCATCCTTCCATCCATTCATCCATCCATCCTTCCATCCATCCATCCTTCCATCCATCCTTCCATCCATCCATCCATCCATCCATCCATCCTTCCATTCATTCATCCATCCATCCTTCCATCCATTCATCCATCCATCCATCCATCCTTCCATCCATCCATCCATCCATCCTTCCATCCATCCATCCATCCATCCTTCCTTCCATCCATCCATCCTTCCATCCACCGTCCACATGACGGTCTGCTTAAGTGCTGGCTAGGCCAATGCTCATATAAACTCTCATCCTCTCTCTCTCTTTCTCTTTGTCTCTGTGTGTCACACGCACACAAAACACAAAAACACAGAGGAGAATTCACACGAGCCATAGCTGAACAAAAGGGATTATTCACGCTTTCCCTGTCACCCTCCGCTAGCGACAGTGGAAATCCTTAGAGCAACTTTGGAGCAAATTTATTAATATGATTTACATAAAAGCGAGCGGCGCTGCAGCTCTAAAATAAGGGGCTGAGGCGGAGCCCATGTGTTACACACCCGGCAGGCTCGAGGCAGCGAGAGTCTCCGGGGAGTCCTGGCCTCAAAATGACACAAAGTGAGGAAAGAGCTCAGACACGGCCAAAACCGTTCACACTTTCCCTTAGAGAGAGAGAAACGGAGAGAGAGAGAGAGACGACAGATCCACCCTGTTGGAATGATGGTGAGGGGACTTTATATTGTGACCCGATGAAGGAGAAGAAATGTACTGTACACTTGAGTATGATGTGAGCACAGGAGCTTCTCTAGTATTCTCATTTAATTAATTTATTGAATTAATACATCGATTTTTATTCGTATCTAGATACGATAAAGAAGGCTTTTGTCTGTATATTAGTCAGAACTCACTCTTTCAATGACTCGCTCTTTACACGTCACTACCAGTCTCAGAAGGATTCTCTGTCTGTATATCTGTATGTCTGTATGTCTGTATGTCTGTCCAGCCAGATTTTGTCACAGCATCAAACAAAACTGGCTAAACAGAATGTAATGAATCTTGTGCAGTACTTCGATCTCTGCCTGAAGTTTAATCTGCACCATAAGTGAAATCAAAATGTTGAGTTTTAAAAAAAATGATGTAAACAAACACCTGCACCAATAGATATTATGAATAATTCATATGACAAAACTTCATCTTTATCCGATCTACTTTTCCCATCTCTCACGCTCCGATTACCAAACATTTATTTCAAAGTTATTTCTTTGTATTTATAAGTTAGACAAGAGTTCTGCCATAGAGAAACAGAGACAGACATATATGAGTGGTTGCTGCAACACCGCCCCCTGTTGGATTGGAGTGTGGGGCGGAAAATTGGCAGATTTTCTTTTTCTAGTGTTTTTTTCCCCCCATGCGTGGCATTTAAACAATCAGCTACACAGAATTTCAATGCTAATTAAATAAGTATTTTTAATCCTTCAAAATATAGCTGCTAGAGAGAAATCAGAAAGTAAACATTAGTGCAACCCAATGAAAATGCATAACAGTTGAATCGTGTAGTGGTAATTCTGTAGCTCTGGATAGCACCTTCATCATATATCTGTAAGATTCAGGCATTTTAGCCGACTTTAGAGCGTTACCTCATTCTTTTCAGTCAGTCATGGGTCAGATCCATTATTTATTTCATCAAAATTATTGACAAAATAATAAATCTCTTTTTTAAATTTATTTTACCACTGTTGTAAAAAAACATCATTGACAGGAGAATAATCATTGACGTTAAAAATAATTAAAAGGTTAAAGCAAAAAATTAGCTGATGAGCTTTAATGTAATCAGCGTTGTTGTTGTTATTATTATTATTATTATTATTATTATTTCAGGTTGAAATAGGAGTTTTGTCTTAAAACGACTCCAGCGTGTTAAAATTCACTTCTACCACGTCAGCGCTGTTATTTCAGCCAAAGTGAAAATATGAACTAATCCCAGTCAAAATATTCACTTCATCTTTTCTAATTAATATCTATTGGTGCAGGTGTTTGTTTACCTCGAGACAGGAGCGCATTACTAGCTTATTTTAAAGTAGATTATTAAATCCCACACATGACTGTTCATAACATCACTTTTACTCAACATTTAGATTTCACTTACGGTGCAGATTAAACTTCAGGCAGAGATCTAAGGACTACAAAAGGTTCAGTAAATTCTGTCCCGACAGGTTTGCGTGACGCTGTGACAAAATCTGGCCGAACAGACACACACACAGACACACACACAGACACACACACAGACACACAGACACACACACAGACACACACACAGACACACAGACAGACACACAGACAGACACACAGACAGACACACAGACAGACACACAGACAGACACAGACAGACACACACAGACACACACAGACACACACAGACACAGACAGACACGCAGACAGACACGCAGACAGACACGCAGACAGACACGCAGACAGACACGCAGACAGACACGCAGACAGACACGCAGACAGACACACAGACAGAGACACAGACAGACACACAGACACACACACAGACACACACACAGACAGACACACAGACACAGACAGACAGACAGACAGAAAATTTTCTGAAACTGGTTTCTGGTCCTCCAGTGTATGAAACATAAAGAAACCATTGAAAGAACGATTTCTGACCAACGTACAGACAAAACCTTTCTTTTTATTTAGATAGATTATGATATGATGAACCTGTAGTTGTTTCCAATATCAAACCATCTTTAATTTAAAACAAAACATGTCTCATGCAGGATTTTTCTTCATTCAGCTTTTGTTCGAACGGAATTTAATCCAATTACAAATGCAGTATCATAATTTGAATCGAATTGTGACTGCAGGGTATCATTCATTTCCATACACTAAAGTTCTCGTATTAAAATGTTATCATTCGGAGATTAACCACTTAATCAGGAGGGTTGGATAAATGTTTGTTAGATGAAAGTTTTTTATGAAAGGAGTCACCAGTGTCAGCAATTTCAGGTTGGATTTTTAAAACAATAACATGATGCGGTTTTGTTTTCTTAACGTCAAGAAAGAGGGGAAGAAATGGACTGCTTATAGCTTTTATGTGCTATTTTACATGGTAAGAGCTCATGCATCATACCTTCTGTTGTTATAAATCTGTATAGCATTAAGTCTACCAACTAATTTACAGATAAAAAGCCTGAGGTGTTATAGAATTATTAAATAAATTAGTCTTTGAATGTTAATTGTTTTATCCTCTGCGAGATCTTGTACTGTAGTGTTTTTTATTTGTTTGTTAAATAAAAAAATTAAAATAATAAATAAATATCTTAGCATTTTTGTTAGTTTGTTTGTCTGTCTGTCTGCTTGTTTATTAAACAAACAAACAAACAAACAAACAAGTAAATAAATAAATAAATAGCTTAGTATATTGATATAAGAGGAATAAAAAAAAGCTCTAAGAAATAAAAAAAAAACATTTAACCTTTTATTATTTTCAAGAACTTTCCGCGTCCAGTAATCAGTACTGGACCAGGATAGGGTTTTTACTGAACAAAAAGTTAAAGATCCGAACAGGTGATAACAGACTTTTCCCAAATTATCTACCATGCTTGATAATAAATGTGTGGGTTTTTTTAATTAATTTATTTTTTTTATGATGTTGATGCAAATAAGAACTGATGCACAATCCATGTAGCATGAGGGTTTGGTCACTGGTGAGGAATCAGTGTAGCTTCCAACGAAAGGAAAGAAAGAGAGGGGGTCGTGGGATTAAACATACAGACGTGCACATGAGCACGGCGCTGAGACAATAAACATACAGACGTGCACATGAGCACGGCGCTGAGACAATAAACATACAGACGTGCACATGAGCACGGCGCTGAGACAATAAAAAGTGCAGTCAGTGCACTTTTCCCTAAGTACCACAAAAACAAATCGGCTCGACCTTTCTTCTTTTCCTAAGTGGATGTGAGATTTTCGGGGCTCGATAAAACACTTCTCACTTCTACTCTCTTCAGTCTTGAGTGCGTGGAAGAGCAACGTGAGCCCGTCAATATGAGAAAGAAATCCAGGCAGACAGGAATGTTATATTATATACATACATACATACATACATACATACAAAAACAAAGCAATATCCATTCCCAGCCGAGGACCAGCGCTATATTTAATATGCTCGCTGCATTTAATATTCACAATTTACACTCCTCCTAGTTGAGGCTCTTTGTGCGCCTGTCAAACTGTGAAGAGGACGGTCTAAATCCTGTTAGAACGTTTAAAACATTAGGGGACGCTCAAAATGGGAAGCGAGGCATGAATCCCAAATGACTCTGATACGCTCTAACTAAAAGCACTACAGGAAAGAAAAGAAAAAAAAGGATGCTTATTTTAAGGTTTCGGTAAGAGTTCTAACTGGAACAGATTCTCCGAGAGAAATACTCGTTTCGGTTTCCTGCGAACTGAGAAGGACATTCTGTTGATGGACGTATAAGTGTGGAGGACATGAAATAGTGCTTTGCAGACCTTGTCTCGTGACCATACAAGAGTGTTTGAGATTTGGACAATATTATGTCTTTAAAAAAAAGCTTTAATACCGTTTTCTTCAGAAACCGATTCGGAATAATCATTAACTATGTGCTAAGATAAAGATGTGATAGTGGAAGGAGCTTGAAGTTGACCATTTTCCTATACAGTAACAGCATGTTCCAAAGTGTTTGTTTCTAGTTACACTGGTGAAATGGTGGTGACAATTTGGTAAGTTTCAAGACCATTTAGACCATTTAGACCATGTCTTTCATTGTTTTGTCCCTGTTAAGACATTACAAAAACTATATAAGAAACTTATTATTATGAATTTTAAAGCACGATTTAGGGCGTCTCTTTTCATCATTATGAACATAATATGAAGCACATATACGCACATTCATCATCATGAAAGATCTATTGTAAAACAAGATAAAATTCATGTTTGCTTCAGAATTGGAAACAGTATTGTTTTAAACTAATTATACACAATTCTTTGTTGTACTTGGTCTGGCTTTGAGGTAAAGTCCTTCCGTGCGCCATCTGGCGGACATTCAGTGAAGCGCAACATTTATTTAAATTCCTGAATGTTGCTTGTGGGATCTCGCGGCATGGCGCGCGCCGAATTGCGCGGAAAGCACACATTCTTAATGGCCAGATCTGTATGTTAACTCTTACATTAATTACATTATGGCATACATTATGGACAGTCTTTTCATCTTCAGCTTGTCTTTTATTTCTCTCGATGTTAATAGGAATTGTTAACATATGCAGCGAAAATTCCTTTGCTCTGAAAACTTTCTTGAGGGTAGAAAACTTAAAATTAGTGCTGGTGCTCAGCTATGTCACTGAAATGTCCCTGCATAAATGTTACATAAATATCCAAATCCCCAGATATCGCAGAATCGCAGCCTGAGATGACGGAGAATCAGACAGGCTGCGACAGTCACGCCGCTCCTCTAGTCTAAAACCAGGCTTTGTCTTGCTTTGTCTCTGCGCCTGCATCTATGTCTCCATGTCAGTGGAAAGAAAAGCTTGTGTTGTTCATCACTTCTGCGTGCCGTGGCACCCGGGGGTCAGGGTCGTGCGTCTGGGCTTGCGTTGCATTCAAAACGCGGGGCTCTCTACTATGGAGCAATACTGAACTCTAGTGTCCGAATAAATCGGATCGTAAATATTTCTCACAGACTCCTAAGGAGAGGTTTTAAGCTTTCATAGCTCAGTTTGACATGTAAGCCATACACCACTAACCATAATACTTTGTAGTGCAGCAATAATAATAATAATAATAATAATAATAATACCTTGTACGTTCTGAGAAAAGCATGTTTAAATGTTGATAAAAGCTCATTATATAATTCATTATAAAGCATACTCACTCACTCACTCACTCACTCATCTTCTATACTGCTTTATCCTATATTCAGGATCGCAGGAAACTTAGGGCACAAGGTGGGGTACACCCTGGACAGGGTGCCAATCCATTGCAGGGCACACACACTATTATAAAGAATAAATGTTATTATTATTATTATTATTATTATTATTATTATTATTATTATTATTGTTGTTGTTATTATTAAGCATATATATATTAATATATTATTAAGCATTATGTAACCTGATATTAGGCTGTCCTATTCTCTTGTATTATTAAGCATTATATAGCCTGACATTAGAAAGTCATATTTTTTTTCTACATTATTCAGCATTATGTAGCAGGACTTTAGAAAGTCATATGTTCTGATTTTATGAAGCATTACAGTATGTAGTCCAACATTACGAAGTAATATGTTCTCATATTAATAAGCATTCTGTAGCCTGACATTAGGGAGTCATATACAGTACTCTGATATTATGAAGCATTATGTAACCTGATATTAGGAAATCATATGTTCTAATATTAATAAGCATTATGTAGCCTGACATTAGGGAGTCATATGTTCTAATATTAATAAGCATTATGTAGCCTGACATTAGGGAGTCATATGTTCTAATATTAATAAGCATTATGTAGCCTGACATTAGGGAGTCATATGTTCTAATATTAATAAGCATTATGTAGCCTGACATTTACAGTATGTGCTCTGATAATATGAAGCATTATGAAACCTGACGTTAGGAAGTCACATGTTCTGATATTACGAAGCATTATGTAGCCTGACATTTAGAAGACATATGTTCTGATATTATTAATCAGATATAATAATGTATTATGCAGTCTGACATGATGATGTAACAACACAGATATCATAACGCGTTTCGCCGCCTGATATTATGATCTTACATCTATGAGTTCAGATGTTATAATGGGTTACGTAACTTGACATGGTGAAGTCTTATATGTAATTCTTACGCATGAAGGCTTACATCCTCTAAAGTTCTATTTCTGTACTTCTGTGTCACGTAAATAGGTGAACGTAAGGTTTAAAGAATAATGATGAGTTTCTTAATGCAGACATGACGTTAAGGAAAACCATAAAAGTCTATTTCACCTGAAATATGTCACGTCATGCTTGAAAAATGCGTTCTGATTTCCGTCTCATCACGGTTGACCCTGATTAAAAAACAGGCCGAGTGGTTTAATACAATTGGAAACGGGATCAAAGCCGAGCTCACTTTATTCTCCCCTTTACTCATTCGCTCTCTTTTAAGCTTTTGAACTGCAGTCACCGAGCCGCATGAGGCATTTATCAAAGCGCTTCAGCTAATGTGTGGGATTCACTTAGGAGGTGAAACGACGTGCGTTTAATTCGGCTGTAAGGTCCGGTAATAATCAAACTTAAATATGTCTAATCATCAGCTATAATAATAATAATAATAATAATAATAATAATAATAAAAATATCAATAATCCTCTCTCTCTCTCTCTCTCTCTCTCTCTTAGTGATCCCATCCTATGACATATTGAGGTAAAAAAAAAAAAAAAGCCGTTCCTGAGGGAAGGCCACCACGCACTAATTACACACTTCCACTGCGACCTTATTGCGGCAGGCAGTTACCATAGCGCGCTAATACATCTTCTGGGCCCCGTGTCAAACCAGATTTCCCTTCTCCAATTTGCAGCGAGGAAGAAGGGAGGGGGAGGAGGAAGGGAAGGGGGAAAAAGTTGCAAGGTCATTACCACACAAGGCCCAATTACACTAAATAATCTCCGCTGTAAAAATGAGCTCTATCGAGCGTCGGTGCAGAGACACAGGATACCTGCAGTTCAGGGACTGTGTGCGCGTGTTTGTGTGTCTGTGTGTGTGTGTGTGTGTGTGTGTGTGTGTGTGTGTGTGTGTGTGTGTGTGTGTGTGTGTGTGTGTGTGTGTGTGTCACAGAGAGAGTGGAAGGGAGGTGTTGCGTCCCAGGCGTGTGGTCAGAATAAAGCCGGAGACGGTGGTGAGGGGCTCGGGGAGGTGCTGTCACACGGGGCACAGGGGAAACGGGATATGTGCTGCGGAGAACCACAGTACATGCAGCGCTCATGCAAAAAAATGATCGTGTAATGAAGAACTTAAGGAATATTACTTTTCATTGCGGAGAAACCTTCATCCAAAGTGACTTTCGAGCCGCTTCTTAAGGATCCCTGAACTTCCCAGAAGTGAATTTAACTGGGTTTAAGTGTAAACACTTTGTTTGTGGACATTTCGCACAACTCATTTTTGAAGTTTAACTGATTGAGACACCAATATTTTTTTGCCACTTCTAATTCATTTAACGATGGGATGATGTATTGTAATGCAAGGGGGAGAAAAAGTTTTTAGCTTGAATCAAGCAAATAAAATATTTAAATGACTGGAATTGAGTTAAGAACTGTCCAATACATTATTGAAACCTGGAAGGACAGTGATGAACCCTCAACTTTATGGACGAAATGTGGTTGTTGTTGTTTTTTTTTTAATATATAAACATATGTGGGGCTCAGGACTGCGTAGTATAGAGTGACAGATCAGGCAACGTGATTAACTGAATTTTAGTTCATTTTAACCAACTATACAAACATGAGTGTGCAGAAATGTAAAAAAAAAAAAAAAAAAACTTAGGCAAAGAAATAGCACAGATACACATGATCATGTGTTTTTATTGTTGTTTTTGGTTGTTTCTATAAGAATAATAAAGAAATAATAATAATATACTCATTTTCAGAGTTCTACATTATTGTGACATCATTCTAATATCCCAGCAGTGCTAAAATTGATGCTTTATAAAAGTAATAATAACTTTTGTTCTACCTGACATGTCAAAAAACCCAAATATACAGTGAGAAGTCTGAAACCTCCCTATTAACACGCAACAGCAAGGCTTCCATATAAGCACTTTTTTTTAATTATCATTGACCTGTGCTGTGAGTTTCAAGGCTTAAATGAAGTTCAATCATAAAAAATCAACACAGCTCCATGTGAAAGTATGTCAATAGTGAAAGTAAGAGCATTTTCATATAATTCCATAATAAGAGCATAATTCCATAATTCATTCCGGAAGCGGATTCCAAAAACACTCGTAAACCAAATAGACTTTTCCCATAAGAAATAATGAAAACTCTAATTATTCGTTCTACAGCCCAAAACAATAAATACATAAAAATAATTAATACAACATATAAAGTAAAAATAAAACAAATTAACACAGAAGAGAGAGGGAGATGATGATTATAAGAGACGAGAGAGGGAGATGATGATTATAAGACGCAGCAGGGAACTCTTATTTTGACACAGGGGACGAAGCAGGGGAGACGATTACCCATATTTCCCGCAGGTCAAGAGAGAGAAAAATCATTGGCTCAGTTGTGATCACTTGCCGCCCGGTGTCAAAATAAGAGTCGCATGCGTGATACATGATACTCGGTGCTCGTAAACTAATACTTGCTTGGTTTCCAATGAAAAATGTATTAAAAATCTTTGCTCGGTTTGCGGAACACTCGTAAACCAAGTTACTCACAATCCGAGGTTCCACTGTGTGTATGTGTATATATATATATATATATATATATATATATATATATATATATATATATATATATATATATATCTTTTAACATTATAGGGGGTGGGGAGCTGATGAGCTGTACTGTTTTTATGGAAAAGAGGAATAAGACAAAAGACTGTAGCTGGTGTACGAGGTGTCATGGTGTCATGTTTGCCAAACTACAGAAAAAGTTTTGGTTTGAACACGGCAACAGAGGTGGGAAAAAGAGTGAAACTGTGATGATGAAGATGTGTAAGGATGAGTAGAGATGCTGCTGAAGGAGCAGAAGCATCTGGGAGGTTTAACACCTGCCACAGAGGCAGTCACACTCACACACACTCACACACACTCACACACACTCACACACACACACACACACACACACACACACACACACACACACACACACACACACACACACACACACACACCTCTTAGCCATATGTAGCCCATTAGAATAAACTGGCCACAAAAACCCGCAGACCCCGCTGAACATCTGTTTACACTCCATTAATTATGACAGCACAAGAGAGAAAGAGATAGAAGGTGTGTGTGTGTGTGTGTGTGTGTGTGTGTGAGTGTGCGACCAAAATGAAAAGGTTTTAGAAGCTTCTCTGAGTTCTGTCTTTCAGCTTGAGGTCGTTATGATTATCAACAGGTCCACAATAGCCAACCTGAGAGAATACAGACAAAACACAAAAAATAGTCAAGTAAAAAAAAAACTAGCATTTAATCTAATCTAAGTGCAGTGCAACACAGAATTGTACGTGGGAGAGTTGCACTGTAAGTGTTGCCCTGCAGTATCCAATCTAATAATAAACCAGAGGACAATGTTTTAAACTGAGCAAAAATCCAATCAATTCAAAAAGCTGTGCAAAATCCAGTCTAATCAAGGAGATCTGCAAAAATCCAATCTAATTACAGAGCTAAAACAAAATCCTGCGCGTTGCAGAGAGTTTGGCCAAATGGTTTGGTTCGAATCAGATTCAGATCAGATTCAAAGCAAAGTCGTCGAGAGAGCACAATAGTTGCCGAAAAATCACCCCAATCA
The DNA here is from genome assembly GCA_013621035.1 of Clarias magur. Classification (NCBI taxonomy): domain Eukaryota; kingdom Metazoa; phylum Chordata; class Actinopteri; order Siluriformes; family Clariidae; genus Clarias; species Clarias magur. The sequence continues at coordinate 744,206 of QNUK01000085.1, read as the reverse complement.
TAGAGCTGAGCAGATTACTGTCTAATCATAAAGACGAGCAGAAACTGATCACGCTTCAGCGCTGTGCAAAATTCAGTCTAATCAACAATCTGAAAAGATTGCAATTTAATCCTGAAGAAGAGCTAAATCTGCAAAAATGATTATTAAAAATGTAGATATCAAAAACGAAATAATTCGTAGATTTCTGCAGATTCTAATCTAAGCAGAAGCTTCAGCAGCACCAAGTGAACTGTAGAACTCCTACTAAAATCCTAGCACTGAGCAGGACGCAAACTGAGCATAGACCTGAGCCAAATCCCGTTTAAGCAAACTGAAGCAGAATACAAATCAGTCAAACCTATGAGCAGTATCCAGTCCAAGCATAGAGCTGTCTGATCCAAGCAAAAATACAATCGAATCGAGCAACAGAATCAAGCAATCCGATCTAAGAGGAGGGCAAGACAAGATCTTCAGAGGAGAGATCAAAGCAGAGAGTCCAATCTAAACAGTGTTAAATTATGGAGAGGTGAGTTACTTCATTTACATTTACATTTACGGTACGTTTACATGTTTATTGCCACTTGTTTGTCCATTCCAACGTATCCGATCTGAGGACAGAACAGTCAGCTTCACTAATCAACAAAAGCCTTTATATGACTTAAAACACACTTGATGCTTACCTCTTTAGTATCTTTTGTGTGTATGTGTGCGCGTTTGCCATGGGTAACACCGAAGCACTGCTTCATCAGTCACATCTTTGTGTGTGTGTCCCATCTGGGTAGCGAGGGAAGCAATGAAAGTAATTTAATGTACATCTATAATTAATTCCCTCTCTTTCTTTGTGAGTGTGTGTGTGTGTGTGTGTGTGTGTGTGTGTGTGTGTGTGCTCGTGTGCTGATGGTACTCGCCCCAGGCCCATGATGATGGAGTATATTTATTATGTGCTTTTGAAAGAGGGTGGGATTGAAGGGCGTGGCCTAGTGACACTCTAACGCTCTTCTCATCAGTCGTGCTGTCCCGCCCGGCGAGCAGGTGAAAATGGAACACAGTCACAAAGGCATTCGTTCTTTCTCTCTCTCTCTCACAGACACACACACACATTTCATTCTTCTTTACTTAGCCATTTTGAACTCGTCCTCTCTCAGCCTCCCAACCTGCATTGTAATGATTTTACTGAACAGAAGGTTATAAGTTTGAATCCCAGCTTTGCCACAGAGAGCCCGGTGCTGGGTGCCCGAGCATGACCCAAAAACCCAGCTCTGTGTTTAGATACAAAATGTGCTAATAAAAAAAGAAGAAAAAAAAGGAATTCTAAGTGTTGTATGACACTGTGATCATGTCCTCCAGAATTATTGGCACCCTTTGTGATACGGTATGCACCAAAATATACAGAACTGAAAGTGAAGTTGCGGTTGTGTGGTTGTTGGAATTTGTCAATTCAGAGAGAAATTTAGTAAGACGGCACCAAGTAACACAGTTATGCTGTCTATTGTTATGAAATTTTGCCGTTCTGGTAGTGTACTATGTCGCCATTACACGGGCAAATTGTCCCGCAGCAAGCTTTGTTCTTGTTTGAGAATCTGCGTGAACTGCGTGAATATGACCTCTGTCGACAGCGAGGCGGTGCACACACACTTCGAACACTTACGCGTACATTACGCCGACCGTGGTAAATACGCCGATAGTGTGTTGGTTACTTTCTTTCGTCTTTTCATTTCAGTACTGTATATTTTGGCATGTAGTGTATTTATCAGATATTTCTACACTTCAGCTTTTCATTGCAATACAGCATCAAAATGATCAACGACGTTTCTTTTTAATTATTGTATTTTTATACCACGGCCGGAAATGTCCAACAATTTTGAAAAAAGGTTTGGGCGACAACCCTTCATAAAGATCCTTTTAACTCCTTCTCCTTTCTATGCATGTTTTGTGCTTTGGATAACACCGTACAAAAAATTCATAGGGTTTATATAGGGCTCAAAAACTCCAAATTTATTTATTTATTTATTTAAGCTCTGTCTCTTACTAACAATAACCTCTTGGCAGAGGCAACCAGGTTTGGGGCTGAAATATCCTTGTCACAAAAGAGCATTCTTTCAATGCTATGTATCCACAGAGCTTATTATGGAGGGTGCCAATAATTCTGGATGAAGTGAGACAGAGAGAGAAAGAGAGAGAGATTGTGGCATTGTCCCATTTTCAGCAAGAGAGATGAGGCAATGAGGCGAATGTCATCATGTCACAAACACAGATTATTTTGTATCTCGTGTTTTTAAGTGTTCTTTCCCAAAATGCTTGACGTTTTACTGACAAATTGTTATGAATATCTCCTCGAATAGCTGTCGAGGGTAAAATAAAGGGAACATGCCGTTATCAGCACCTTGATAGATGGCGAAGAAGTGAGTGAACGACAGAGAACAAAAGGCAGCGTGACCTGATTTATACTGTACTCAGTCAAAAAGAATGAAATCTGCACTGAACTGTAAACTTTACATTTAGTTCACTGGACATAAGTCACACCAGAGGAACAGCCAGCACCTGAAATTCTGTTTTTTCCTTGCTACCATCAGAAAAAAGTGACATTCATTAAACACATAATTACTTAATTTAGTTTTAAATTTTACTTTGAATTGTAAACTTGATCTACTATGCAACGTTTAATGTAACTCTGTAATGTAATCTCCCTGGTTATAGGTAACACTTATAGTTCCTAGTTCCCATGGCCATTGTTCCCTTGTCCCTAGATTTCCAAGTTCTAGATTCCTTGTTCCTCATTTCTAGTTCCATAGTTTCCATGATTGCTAATTTCCATGATTTCCCTTTCCGCAGCATGTACTGTAGTTCCCTCACAGTGTCCAATTCCCTCACTCTCGACGTCCCAGTCTCCTTGTTATTAAGTCACATGAAGAAATTGTGGAACTACATATTAATAGTAGTTAATATTAATTAATATGTTAATATTAAGTAAAATATTAATTAATATTCCTCACATTTCTCGAACTTATTTCCACAACTTTTTTGGATTCTGTGAAGCTGCTTTGCGACAATGACCTTTGTTAAAAGTGCTAGATAAATATTAGAATTGAATTGAAAGTGTCATCCGAATAAAACTAAACTAAAATTAAATTGAGAATTATATTAAATACGACTTTGACTTGATTACAGATTTACCATTCAGAAAATAAAAAATTTATGGTAATACAATTTTATAGTTTTTTTTTTTTTTACTGTAAACTTTACATTCCGTACATTTTGTACAAAATACACTTGTTGCATCATAAGAATCAGACACACCACTACCACCACCAGAACATTTCCTTGTTTAAATAAAAATAATAAAACATAAAAAAGAAGTAGTAGTAAATAGTGAAAAAGTAAAAAAGAAAAATTCCAATTGTCACTTGTTGAAATGACAATTTAAAAATCTTGCTAAAAAAATGAACATAGGTAATTTAGTCTTTCGTGTTATTTTCTGAAAACTATGAGAAAATTCAAGGATTCAATTAAGAAACTTAAAATGTAAAATTTTAACTACATTTAAACTACATTTTTTACTATGTTTTAGATTTTGTGCATCAGATGCTGAGCCGTGTTAACTTCTGCTTGATTAGAGAAGCCAAGAAAAAAGTATATATACAAGATGTTTTAATGCACTGTTAAGTTCTACGAGTCGTCAATTTTATTATACAAAAACTATATTATTCTTGATTAGTAAAATGTACAATTTTAGTTTAATAAAATAATACCTGACAGACATTCAGGTCATTACAAAAAGATGTATTAACTACATAACACATTTACATTTCCAGTGAAGATTTTAGACACACCTTCTAATTTCATGGTCTTTCCTGATGTTGATTTTTTTTCTACACTGTAAAACAATGCTCTAGGTGTCCAAAATAGGCAATAATCTCGTTTGAACAGCTGACACAGTACTGTTTTTGCAAGAACTGTTCCAGAACAGCTGACCTTCGTGTCTATAACAACCTACTGCTATTTTGTTACTTAATTATCTAATGCCATATGTGTTATTTTATACTTTTGAAAGGTTTTATTGTTCTAAATTGTAGAAAATAAATCTAAACTTGTGTCCAAACTTTTGACTGGTACTGTTAAAAAATTTTTAAAAAACCTAGAAAATAAAACTAAAAAAACAAAAATTTATATATATATTTTTTTCATCAGTTTAAAAGATAAAAATCAGTCTATAAAACATTCTATTAAAACAGTTTTCCAAACTACATAATGTAAATATTTGGTGCATCACATTTAATCCTTTAATTGGCAACATGCACTTGACTCCTTATTGGAGTTGTAGCCATGTGGTGACAAATCAAAGAAACACTTAAACCTGCCATATGGGGCTATATGGTTATTAAACCATGTACATATCACACCATCCATTCTTTACGAAATCTCATTCTATAAAGGGATGTCTTCCATCTCAGATCTGACCTCGAGTGTCCCACAATCCATGCCATGACTTTGTTCATCTCCTTCCTGCATTTGCTCATTAGTCCTGGTATCTCCATTCAGTAGCTCGTTCTGCACGTTCCTCTCGGCCAGCTCAGCGCCTTTCTCCCGAGCGTGCCGAATCGCGTCTTTCCGTCTGTAGTTGTAGAAGTTCATGGCGAAGAGGAAAAGGCCAGCAGTGAGCATCACAGCGCCACACATGTAGAACATGTAGCTGTAGTCGCCAAACATGTCTACTAGTGCACCTGTAGAAAAAAAGCATCATGTGAAAAGAATGAGTTTAAGCATCATGTGAATGTTTCATTTCCTAGTAACATTTGCAGATTCTGGGATACAGTCAATGATGATCAACTCCTAGGGTCCAAACAACGTATTAGTAGGCATCTAGCTAAAATGTGTCAGTTTAAGGTAGTCTTTCAGTGATTCCTTAGTTTAGAACTTTATCCAGTACAGATGTTTGACTATGCAGTAGTTTTATTCACTACATCCCTAGTAAGGGATAGGTTATTGGTATGGAATAGAATCAGGACCACCTTAAAAAGTAAATTAAGAAGGAGTAAAGTTTGATTTCCAAGTCAAAATACTGACAAAACAATCCGAATTCTAAGGGTAAACACTGATTTCTGGAAGAAAAAAAAAGTAAAAATCCTAAGATTAAAGTCAAACTTTTGAGACTAATGTCAGAATTCTGAGGTAAAAAATAAGATTAAACCCTGAATTCCAAGAGAAAAAAAAGTCAGAATTCTGAGGTTACCTGTCAATATTCTGAGGTAAACTGTCAAAATTCTGAGGTAAACTGTCAAAATTCTGAGGGAAACTGTCAAAATTCTGAGGAAAAAAGGCAAAATTCTGAGGAAAAAAGGCAAAATTCTGAGGTAAACTGTCAAAATTCTGAGGTAAACTGTCAAAATTCTGAGGAAAAAAGGCAAAATTCTGAGGTAAACTGTCAAAATTCTGAGGAAAAAAGTCAGAATTCTGAGGTAAACTGTCAAAATTCTGAGGAAAAAAGGCAAAATTCTGAGGAAAAAAGGCAAAATTCTGAGGTAAACTGTCAAAATTCTGAGGTAAACTGTCAAAATTCTGAGGAAAAAAGGCAAAATTCTGAGGAAAAAAGGCAAAATTCTGAGGTAAACTGTCAAAATTCTGAGGAAAAAAGTCAGAATTCTGAGGTAAACTGTCAAAATTCTGAGGAAAAAAGGCAAAATTTTGAGATTAATGTTAAAATTCTGAGGAAAACATCAGAATTCTGAGGTAAACTGAGGGGTGAAACGGCTGAGATTGTCAAATCTCCAATGTCAAAATTTTGAGATTAATTAGGCCCAAATGTCTCATCTATGCCTAAAAAAATATTAAAGATAATAGTATTGAACAAAAAAAGGAACGTCAGCCCACAAGTTTTAAAAATCAAACCCCCGATTAATTTCACACATACGGAAGGAAAACTTTACAGGCGGCTGAAAACCATATTACATCCATATTGATAATTAAATATGGGCCTAGTGCATCAAAGACCTCGGAAATGTCTAGCGTTAAAATCATCCTTCTGCCCTCACGCAGATGCAGACTGACCAACAGGTGGCACCGCAGAGCCGAAGGTCAGCTTTCAGGGCAGCCAAACCAATTAAAACCCTGCTCCTAATGAGTCCTTCCTCTGTGAAGATGATGATGGGGGAGTTTCACCGTGCCCCGCAGTCTCCACCACCCCAAACAACATCAGTGCCCATGTTTTGATTGATCGTGGCGTGCCGTGTTTCAGGGGGATGGTGTGTGCTGATGTCCAGAATCCTCATTAAGTTGGGCGCTTGATTGGCGCGGCAGTCATTCCAGTCCATCTGTTAAAGTTGCCTTATTTTTTTTCTCCTCCTCTCACATGTGTACTCATTGCTTAATGATCACACAGGGCATCTAATGAGTGAGGGGATGAACCGAGATTCATTAAAATACGGGAAAGCGAAAGGCTAATTACTGCCATTTCCTATCTTCTTCCTCATTAGGCTGACCTCGAGGTTCTGGGGAGTGGCACATAAAGTCTACACGTAAAAAGGAGACACGCTATAGCGGGACGTAATAACTCTGAGTGTGAGAGAGGGAGGACGGGAGGAAGCACACATCGGTGCTTATTTACTCTATTAAACACCGGTCTCAGAACCAAGGTCTCACAACAGATCAATGAGGCGCAGATATTTCTGCCTCATTAAACTAGAAGCAGACCGGGTTGCCAGGCCCTGCGTGACAAAGTTTGCCTGAGATGAATCAGAATGGCTTAAGAACGAAGAGTCGAAGTTTGAACAAGAAACCGCTGTATGAAACGGAAACAATGTTGAGATCTTTGCTTCCATGTGTGGTTCTCTGCTTCTCAGTAAGCAGCACAACAAAACAGATGTGGTGCATCATTTAGTGCATATGATTTCAATTAAACTCGCAGCCCACAGCTACGCAAATCATGGTGTTCCAAATGTTCCTCTCAGCTGGTCTTCATACTAAATCCAAGACAGGCTGTGAAAAGGCTTCTTCTTCGTCTTGTTCCTCTTGGTATCAAGTGGAACAATTACTTCAAATCCCTCTGACAAAAAGGTGATCGCTTGAGATAGCTGTGTTCATTTTTCCTTTTTTCTTTAAATCCCAGTAAGGAAAAAAAAAAGTATGTCATCACAGATGTGATCTCTGGAAATACATGAAACATTAAATTATCTTGAGCTCAAGGGAGGATGAAATCCCTCACACACACACACACGCACACACACGGCAAGGAAAGCTAGGAGGGCCAGAATAACCTTTGGCTCAGCTGTCTTTAATGTGGTTTCACATCAGAGAGTTGGACCGTTGCTCAGAGGACGGACTGACCGCTGCAAAAGACACATCAAGCAAAAGTCTACAGTGCAAACTCCATCATCCTGGACAAGCGTTAAACACAGAATGAATTCCCTTTTTGCAATTTTTAAAATATGCGCTGATACCTGATGGGAAATGACATTTGATTGCAAGCATCGGACAAGGATCGGACTTTGTGCATTTAATATCTACTCATCCAGTATTTTAACCTGCACACACACTCGGATTACTCAGACCCATTATATGATAGTAGTAGAGCAGCTGAGGTGGCACAGGCAGCATTACCAGCTTAGCGCCTGTTGGCCGAAAGGGACCGAGGGTCGGGATGAGCGAAAAGCGTAAGGAGACTTCATTACACTCAGAGCTACTTTGCTTTGGAAAAACCTCGCCATAATTTACACACGAAAGCGAATCCTCACGCGGCCAGAAAGCCAGAGCGACTGCGGACGATTTGCAGCACTAAATAACCGTGACCAATTACGGCCTCACCCCCACCACCTCCTCCGCCCTCCCCGCTAACACACACACACACACACACAACCACGCTCACACACTTTCCTGAGGCCCTACGTGTACTGCCACGGTGCCTCCCTTACCAACCATAATCCAATTCTGCTGGAATGTCTTACAATAATGATACCCTGGAAAGCTTTCCCACCCTGTCCTGTATTCTTCCATTAGTCATGCATGCAGGAGAGAGAGAGAGAGAGAGAGAGAGAGAGAGAGATAACAGACTGATTTATTCAAGTGCAATTTAGTTTCTTTTTGCCATCTTGAAATATAAGTGACCTTTTTCTTTGGAGGAAATGACAATGGAATAAGAAAAAAAAAATTAGTAAACACCTTCTGTCGTTTATCACTTTGTAAAGCGCTTTGTTCGTATATCTAGAAAAGTTCTACATAGGTTGATTGCCTTTTTTACTTGCTTATATTTCCCCCAAATGTTTGTCTTCATGCGAATTGTATTTCAGCACACTTTTAAAAGTTTTATTGGTGAAAGTTAACGAGTACAATAAGAAATCTGAATTAGGCATCTTGAAGAATTTTCATTTGCTCACTTGAATAAAAAGCCTAAGTTTTTTGGAAACAGTCTAAACCAAGCATCATTCTCTGTTGAAAAAGCAGGGCTTTTCTATTGTTTAAAAAAAAGTATAAAACTATCAAATAAATCTAGACTAGATAAATTATTTGCTGCCCAGATACAACAACAATTTCCTAGCCAAATGGAATATCATTTATTTATAATATTGTTTTTTAATATTGTTTTATTTATTTATTTATTTATTTATTTATTTATTTATTTATTTATTATTATTATTATTATTATTATTATTATTATTATTATTATTTATAATAAACCAATAGATCTTTTATGGTTTTCATTCACTTATTCTTGTTTTGGGATAAAAATTGTATTGAGTTTCTTCATATTTTGTCTATTGTGGTATGTTTAGTGTGATGTTCTTGAAATATTGGCGATACTGAATAAACTAATATCACGCAAAGCCTTTTTCGCCCAGGAGCTATGGCATATTATAATATATACCGCCAATCCACTAAACCCACCTGCAATGGGTGGTCCGAGCAGAACCGGGCAGCACTCGAAGATCGTGACGAGTCCCACGGCGCTGGAGAACTTGCTCGGTCCTACCACATCCATGAGACACTCGAAAAGCAGGGCGAACACCATGCCGTACACCAGGCCATAACACAATGCATACGCCATCAACCCCCAGTAGCCGGAAGCCAGCGGGCACAGCAGGTGGCACACGCCATTGTAGGTAATGGCAAAGCTGAAGAGGTACTGGATCCTGGGCCTCACACGGGCGGTGTTGGCGAGGATGCCCGTGCCTGGCCGGGCAAACATGTCCACAAGCGCCAGTGCAGAGAGCAAGCTGGCAGCCGAGTATTCGTCCATGCCACGGTGCTTGGCATACGGTGCAAGAAAGATCATTGGCGCAACAATGCCAAAGAACATTAGCATGTTTCCTATTAGGTAGATGATGAAACCACGGTGATGGAAGAGAGAGAGGTCCATGAAGCAGCTGACACTTTTTGAGCAGCACCTCTTTGCTTTGGTTTGCACCTGGGCTTCATTTTCACAACAATTTAGCTTCATAGCTCCATTCGTCTCGGGTCTGCGGGGGCCACCTACTATTGAGTAACAAGACAATACTGGTTGAGAAATTTTTTCAGTGGTATGCAAGTATGCTTGTTATTATTGCACAGACTTCTGTTTGGTAATATCCATATAGCTCCTGTACAACAGCTTTAATTCAAAAAGTTTTACCAATAAAGCTAACAGGTTTTCTTATAATCATCAATCCCTAAACTCCTGCCAATGCCATGGAACAACCACAGTTGGTTGCATAATCAGGCATTTGTCCTGTATAGAGTTCACTAAACTCTGAAAGTACTTGAAGGCTTACATCTATTATTATGCAACAAGGCACATTTGCTAGACTGGAAACGACACACAACATGACACCAAAAGATAACCAACACCCGTACCTGCATTTAGAGGTCTCATTAGTGATCCAGCCACACAGCAGTTCAGCAGCATGGCCCCGAGGATACAGAAGCTTCCCCTCCAGCCAAAACGTTCAAACAGGAACTGGTTCAGCGGTGCCAGCGTGCAGAGGAAAACCGGACTACCTGCCATGGCCAGGCCATTGGCGATGGGCCTCCTGACCTGGAAGTACTTCCCAATTATAGTCAGGGACGGCTGGAGGTTAAAAGAAAGTCCAAGACCTGCAGGAAAATTAAGATGGAAGTTAACACAAGCTCCGGTTTCAAAGCTGGTAAGGCCATTCACGGCCGCACCGCTCCACATGATTGAATTAAGGCCGATCCCACTCAGTTCGCATTAGAGTTCCATCTCATTTCACTTCGCCGACTAAAAACTCATTAACAGAACCTGAAATAATTTCTCAAATGAATCTGCGAGGTAAATGGTAATAAATTAGACTCTCTTTACCAAAGAAAATCCAATTTAATGCTGTCTCATTCTCTAAACGAGCATCTTATTCATTGAACAGGATCGCATATGAAGGAGGAGAGCTTGAGGTTGGATTGATATATTCCCAGCATTCAGGAATCTGCAGAATGAAGGCTTCATGCTCTCTTGCTGTCTGCCATTCATTATAGTTGCTTTTTTTGTGGAGATGAGCAAAAATTCCTCTAAAACATTTCTACATGGAATAAATTACATTTTCTACTAAGAGATTTCATAGATTGTTATGTCTTAATGCATTCGAAATAATGATCTGAGCTACACAATGAGCTACACGATGTGATGTAACAGTAACAGTACTTGGTAAGAAGTATTAGTTATTCATACAAATGTAGATGTTTTATCTTGGCACTGTGTGTTCTTCGCATTCGATTCCTGTCCAGCAATATAATTACCAGTTTGATGATAACAGATTGCATGACCATGAACAAATCCCTTTATAAGTGTGTGCTATAAGGTCAAACATGCAACTGTATAACACAAAATGTGATAGTTTTGCCCAAGTTTAGGCTACAAACTGTTCACTGATGCAGACATGGGTACAATCATTTTAAGAAAAAAAAATCAACTGATATCGCCCTGTAGTTGGACAGCTGACAGGGCTCGAGATCAGGTTTCTTAGTCAGATATGAAGAATAACACAGTTTTGTGAGCTTAGGGAGGTCAGCAAATTACACGTTTGCAGCAATTAGTGTACCTTAAAGTACTCCAAGATTGGTAGCAAGTTCATGGTGATCAAATTCTTGGTTAATGTAATTGAATTATAATATAATTGATGTAATATAATTGAATAAGGGCCATGTCATACCAAGTTTAACGTCTATGGTCAATTGTGACAGAACCAGTATTGGAACTCACAACCTTGTGAAACCATTGCAATATGCTGTATACTCTGGCCCCATCCTGGTGTAGTGTGACTCTCTTACTGGAAAATGCTGCTTATAGTCTCTGTACAGGGCTATCTTATCAGTGACAATGCAAATTTCAGTGAGTGATAAATGCTAGAGGAAAAAGATTTAGGTACATACTGAGTGCTAAGTCAAAAGATCCAATTTCATTATCTGTTTGAATAAACGTACAAGTACGAGATCTGTTGGTGTGCATGATAATTACTTTTGCTAATGTATTCAATCTGAAAATCTACTGAATATTTCTACATGTTTGTTTAGCTCGGGGAACAGACACAGTCTCAGTATGGTGGAACCTGAGTGACGATTCTGTGCAGCGGACGGTCAGTTTAGCCTGTTTGTCTGCTTCCTTGTCTGGGCTTTTCATTGTCACTGATTAGCTAGCCCTGTTCTGAGACTATGAGCAGCATTTTCCTGAGAGAGATGAACACCATCCTGTCCTAACAGGCCAGTTTTACCCTCAGAAGTATTATAATTATCTACATAATAAGGCCTACATTATTTTCACAGCACCAACTAGAAATACAGCGGTTCAGCAGCCATAACCTGCTATGAGCTATATCGCCACACTACACCAGGATGGGACAGAGAACTGTATATTATGTCACAAGTGATTCAGATTGTTGGTTCACATACTGGTATTTCCACAATTCAATTTTTGTGTCCTTGAACATCCATGTATAATTTGGTACAGCATGGACCTTTTACAAATTCAATAAAATTAACCAGGAATTTCTTCAACATGAACCTGCTCCCAATTTTGGTGTGATTTAAGGTACACCAAACGTGTAACCTGCCCACCTTTCTAAGCTCAAAAAACTGTTTAATTCTCTATAAAATCATGCATTTGTACATTAATCTTGTCTTACACTGATGCTGTTTAAATACATACTGTACAATGTATAGAGGAATCGAATGTAGAGTGTTAGTAAATTCAAACGATCTCCTGGAGGAAATGTGACTCAGTGTTTGAGTCTACGAGAGAAATAGCTCCAGGTTAAAATGAATATCTCTAAGTGTAAGGCTTAGCTGTCCTGGTGATGAATGAGTGGAGTGAATTCAGAACAGCTGGAATACCGTAGCATGTGCCTGAGGAGAAAAAAAAAAAGGAAACTAATACACATCCCGAACTTATCAAGTCATCGCAATCATTTTTTAATAAAGACTTTTAATTTCGTCCGGTGTAAGCCCAGACCCCATGTGGACCTTTTGCTGAAAGCATTACTCCATCGATGGTGACCTCGAAATAATAAAAAGGGGCCAAGAGGGTCATCGCGAGTCTCAGTAGGACTTCAGTGCCCACTCAATCCACACATAAATCCTCCATGGCAGACTGTCGGTGGGTAATGAGGCTCGCTGGGCACGTGCTCTGGGTAACCAGCTTGGCACGTACGATCCCTTCCCTCAGAGGGAAGAGCCAGGACAGTGCAGACTTAATTACACCCAGAGAGAGAGAGAGAGAGAGAGAGAACAATAGACAGATAGATAATCAGTGGGTGGGTTGTGAAAAAGACAAAGAAAGATTGTGAAGGAAAAAGAGATGATGTGACATAGAGAGCCGGAACAAAAGACAAAAGAATTAGTGAACAAGCAAGTGATCCATGGAATGATATCTTTTCCCTGAGGCGTGACCTGAGAGCGAAACCCGGGAATAACCTCCAGACCTGCAGGGCAGAAGACCGATAAACAAGTGGAACTCTGGTCCTCCCTATACACACTCCAATTACACACACTCCAGAGAGCTAAACTCCGACACTCAGATGGACAAAGTCCTAATGGAGAGATCAGCTGGTGACCGAGCCGTGGGACTGAAGGTTCCTCCAAAGTCAGCTCAGTTTGACTTGTCCACGACCAAAACACAGTATTGGTGCTGATTAATTTTTTTTTAATGTTATACATATAATCCAAAAAATGTGTGTGAAGAAAGAAAGAAGCTACTTCTGACTTTTATGCAACATGGAAGTGACCAATCATACTTCCCTAAAAATTTCAACTTGCTAATTTCAGCTGTTTTGGAGAAATGATTTTATAAATTACACTGTAATTTTTTTCAGTGTTATACTGACCCGCTTCATATAATATTCATTTAAAATGCAAATTATTCATTAATCAATACTAAAATTGGTGTAAGCTTCTAAAATCTAAAATGTTCTAAACATCTAAAAATTGTTTTTTGGTAAAAAGCTTAAAAAGCAAAACATCTGTAGTGTCCGTAACCATGTCAAATTCATGTCGCAATATCTTAACAATTTAGCATTTTAGAATAATACACTTTTTTGTGGTTCATGTCTTTTCTTGTGAAATATAAATTGGCCACGTTTCATCGGAATGACGGTTAATTAAATCATTTAAAAATTTGAATACTAAAAAATTACGGACTATTTAAAAGGGCATGAAATTGTATTTAGCAAATGTCTTTCTTTCAATCTGATAAAAAAATATATATATATAAATGTGTGTGCATATTTACAAAAAACGAAGCATGGATCGGGAGATAAGAAGTATTACGTAAAAATTTTAAGAAGTCATTTTAAAATGGTGTTATATGAACCTGTCTGAAAATGAACTTTTTCACCTAAGTGGGACACTTCTTTAGCACCGATACCATGTTTTGGCTGAATGTTACAACCGAAAAGAGCGCAATGTCACTGTGGAAATAGTTAGCATGTTCATATAGCTATAGCATCATTTTATCAAAAAATCTAAAAGGATCTAAAAAGGTGATGACCGCAGGAAAGAAGGGAATCGCATCTGTACCTCCGATGATCCCGACACATATGTACAAGTGAGTGATGGTTCTGCTGAACGAAGCCGCCACCATCGACACGCTGCACATGAGGCCTCCTGTGATAACCACAGGTCTGCTGCCATAGCGGTTCACCAACACACTGCTCACTGGACCTGCACACAGGCAGACAGACAGGAAGAGGGTAAATTAATACAGTTAGGGTTGTACAAGGCGTTGAGTGTCAACAGGCAAGGCCATTAGGGAGCCCATAAGACTCAGTCACTCTTCGTCTATACTGCTTTATTCTGTACTCAGGGTCACGGGGGCCTGGAGCCGGGATCCCAGGGGACTTGGGCGGGAGACACCCTGGACAGGGAACCAATCCGTCACAGGACACAGATACATACACACCATACGGGGCAATTTGGGGACAACAATTAGCATAATCTGCATGTCTTTGGATTGTTAAGGTTTTATTATAATTTGTGACATTGAGCTGTCTATTGTTTTGTACAGCATGCAAGAATTGATTATGATATTATTGTAATTGTGAAAAGGAATGACAAACTGTTTTATCTTGGCAAAATTGTACATTGTAGTGAGTCTTTCATTAACAGGATGAATGAAAGGGTTAAAAATCAACGGACAAAAAGTATGAGAGGAGAAAAGACTGAAGGCTGGGTCTCGTCTGCATCATACTTTGCATAATTTGATGAAAACAATAGCTTTGTTTAGCAGCATTAAGCCCAAAATCTCTGACAGACATGACAGGAAACTGCCTCAGCGCTCATCTCGTCTCGTCTCATCTCATCTCGTCTCATCTCATCCTACTTCGTCTAGCAGCAAACACTTTTGATGACACCTCTTAGATTACGATCACGTTTCAGATTGCTTTGATATTTATGTAAAACAACTGCAGAGGAAGAAAATTATCAACTAAATTATCCACATCAATCAGCAAGTCAGATTGTCTTTTTCGGAAAAAAAATTAAAGAAAAAAAAAAAAGGCACACACAGTATTAAAAGGCCAAATCATTACCAAAAGGACGTTCCTTAAAACGGACAGACCTGCGGACGTATAATCGAGCTTTAAAGGACAAATCTGTTTGCTATTCCAGGTTTGATTCAAAAGGTCAAAGAAGGCTTTTGCAATTATAAAATGAGCGCATACAAACAAAAACAAAAAAATTGTTGAGGAAAAAGTGTGTTGTGTTGATAAAACTCAGAAAACATAAGAGGGGGAAATAAGGTAATGCAAAGGAGGACAATAGTGTGTTTAACATGAAATCAAGTCCTTATAGATCATTAGTAATAAAAAAAAATTGTAAAAAGGTTAAATTTAGAACATTACATGTTCAATATAAAAATAAGTTTTTTTTTTTTTTTTAATGAGATCACGATAGTAAGAAAACAAAACAAATCACGTAAACTGCTTGAGTTTCATTTGGAAAATATTAAGAGGGAAAATGCGATCTAAGATGGGGATTTAAGAATGTTAGCCTGTTTCACTTTAAATATGTTTTTAGATTATTAGGAAAACCCTACAACAATGTTTCCATGAAATGTGGACTAGTGGGCAGTAAGGGTATTGCAGGTGAGCGGCGAGACATCATTTATACCGAATTAAACGTTTTTTAATTAAAAGATATATTTTCTAACAAGTTTCAATGTCTCGATTAATTTATTGTTTATTTATGAATTAGTTTCTTATTCATTATTTACATTTAAAAAAGTAACCAGCACTAATAAAAAAAAAAAAAAACAAAGCCATGAGATTTAAACAGCATGATTTTCTTCGTTTAGCTTATGTTTGGATAAGATAAAAAAGATCAATCTTATTTATCTTATCTTATGTTTAATTAATAGAAAAGGATTTATGTAACATATGCTCATCTTAAAATTGTCAGCTTCATTTGAACTTAATAGGGTAAAATTAGTAGTAAAAGTTTAATGTAAGCAACAACAACAACAAAAAAAAGCCACATTCATCTTAAAATATGTCCAGTGTTTGAGAATACTGTAACTAGAAAATATTTGAGGAATTAATGTTTAACATGACGGAAAACATTATGAGGTGGTGGGGGGGATCAGTGTATGATTAAAAAGCATGTTCAGCGCTGAGCCTTGTTTCAGATGAAACGGAAATCATTATGCGAAATTAAATGTAAAACAAATAAATACATCGAATCTAAAAATTTGTTTTAAGATCAATAGTAAAATATTCATTCAATTTAAGTTTTAAAAAAAGCACAAGCTGATAGATCGCATGTTCTACTGCCTGGCTGTTGAGATTAATGAGGAAATTATTATTATGTATAAGTTAAAATAGAAGTTAGAACATCCTAAATAGAATATTATATTTATATTATATTAAAATATAATAATATTTAAGTAAAAGTGATTGTTTTTAGATTAATAAGAAATGGTTACAGTTGAAAAAATATGTTTTTCATATAGCAAGTCCCTCCCTGACTAAGGTTCCGTTCTGGTAGCATGTTCGTAATTCGGATTCGTTCGTAAGTAATATGCAATGTATAGCATGAAAGAACTAACACATAGGTTATTGGTTCATATGCTTGAATTTCAAGAAACTTGACCCTAGGATGGATAAGAATATATCCAGGTCAGTGTAAGAGCAGTTATTGCTAGACAATTTCTAACATCACATCTCTGTATTGGTTCTGAGTCTGTTTGCAAGCTTAATTTTTGAGCTTAGTTATATTTCCCTTTTTTTTTTTTCTTTTTTTTTTTGACAAATTCCACTTTGTAAATTATGAATGATTATAAGAATTCGGGCTCATCTCTGATTGGCTAGATTTTTTTTTACTAAGGGTAAAATCCTAGAGCAGGGAGGTGGGACTTGGGGTTCCTTTTACAGTATGAGTCTAAAACGCAAATCATTTTAAATGAGATCGTTGATTAACGACGAGGATTATTTTGCTAGTGTAACAGCTTGTTTAGCATTCAAAAAACATAGATTTTTTTCTTGTCCATCTAGGAGCACTGTAACATTTCTATTAAAAAATGCTTTTGTTAGTATTTCTTTTTAGATTTTTAATGTTATTAAGTATTGCGCGTAAGCTGAGGAAATAGCACATTAAAGTAACCAGGATCAGGATTGTTGTTCTGGTAAAGTCGATTACGGATGACGCATCCTGCGCTGACGCCATTTATGGCCACACAATGAAGTAGAGCTAGAAAATATTAATCACACCATCATTATGGGCTGTTTGCGCGTTTGTCTGATCCCATGATGCACCACGTAGGAGAAAAGCTCGCTCCACAATCAACAAGCTGATGATCACTCGCCGAGATTCTGTTTTGAAAGGATGATTTATTTCGGCTTCAGAGTTGCTAATGACCTGTTGTTATCCTTCATTTCGGGTGCTTACAAGCTTGTAAAACTTTTATGATTATGTGGTTGGGCTGTAAATTATGTAGGGCGGGTCTCGCTTTCATGAGCACTGCGAAAGCACTAATCAACCGAGCGAGCGCTCGGAGAGAGGAAAAGAGGACAGGAGGCGAAAAAAGGCACACGAGAAGGAGATGTTTGCTTCCTTTCGCTTAATCAGAGGATAAAAATATGCTGGAAAACAGCTTTATTTACAGACATACTGTAAAGCCGATCACTTCACGCTGTAGCAAGAACGTACATTATTTTATTTCCATGCAAGAGTAAATAAAGAAATACAGAAAGATATAGTTTTTTTTTTTTTTTTTTCAAAATGCATGTTGTAATCATCAGAAAATGTTTAGCCTGTTTTACTTTATTAAAATTCATGATATATTTATGTACAGAATATTCGAGCAAAAGTTAGTGCACCCATGTTGTTTAGACTGAAGGTAAATCAGAAATATATATATTTTGCGTTTTTTGGTAAAGACTTGTTTTTTCTTTGTCCATAAAGCCATATATCCCTAAAGGGCGACCTCATTAGCAAACTTCTTCAAATTTCAAAGAACCCTTCCTTTCTTTCTACACCTCCATGTAGCAGACTCACTCTTTCAGATATACATATAGTTTTAAATCACAAAAAACAAAACAAAAATAAAAACATGCAGGTTCCAAAAACCTTTGTGTTATGAAAACCTGCTGAACGTGAGCAGTGGAAGAACGGAGCGGATTAGCGCGTGGCTCGGCGTTCGTTTCGCGAGGTGACATTTCCTCAGGAGGGATTTCAATATCTCCTAAAATCCCAGGCACCTGAGTAAGACGGGGGTCATCACACATCACGGAGTTCCCATGGGGAGCGATGCTGAAGGGGAAAAATGCAGTGGTGTCCGCGCGTGATGAATTTCTGCTGTCTTTCTTCCAGTGAGCGCAGGGTGACATTGGGAAAGGAGCCAAGGGCGTTATGATGAAGGCCACGCCGTCAACGTTACACAGGGGAACTCTGTCTCTCTCTCTGTTAATGATGATGGTTCTCTGAAACCTTAGCACTCTGCAGCTTTATGCCTCTTTGTGGGACTAATTTTGTTGCTCATTAAAAAAAAATAGAATAATAAAAAAAAAAAGCGGTGCAATCACAGACCCCTTTAGCTCAGATAGATGCAGAAAGCACAGATTTTATGAACGCAAACTCAAATTTTAGACTTCTTCCTTGTTAAAGAATATTTTGACTCAATTTTTTCATAAATAATTTTCCCTCTTGTGGATTTTTTGTCATGCATGACAAGCTGATGTTATTTATAGCTGACAGTGTTTTAAAAATAACCAAGATGTTAATCACATTAATAAATATACAGCTAAAAAAAAAAAAATCAAGGGAACACTTAATCCTGCTTTGATCTGAGTTTATATAGGCTCCAGGACCCGGCTTCGATTCCCGCCTCCTTCTGGTACTCCGGTTTCCTCCCACAATCCAAAGACATACAGGTTAGACTAATTGACATGGTCATGAAATTGGAATGAATACAATGGTCACCACTGGTCTCCACTGTTCCTAGCTGGAGTACAGACGTTCCTAGAAGGATAGATGGATAGATTTGACCGAGGGTGATTTGTTCCGTGCAGCAATCAGGCGACACGCCAGCAACGTGCTAAAAAGAGATTTTTTTTTTCAAATCACTTTAACTGTCACTGTTCTCAGCAGTCCGATCAGCATCTAGGTTTGTTCCATGGAGCACTGCACTGCGCCGTCACTTTCAGGGTCATTTCAATCTCATAGAGTGTCGTACGAAATTTCTTTTTGCAAACTGTAGACACTGCAGTACATTCTGTTTGGGTTCCGGAAGGGCTCGCACCAACGCGTTTTCATCATACGTACATCCTAACGTTTACCGGATTCGCAATCGACATGGCTAATGTTACCTCATCTCAGAGCAACTCGATCCTGTCTTTAAGAGAAAAAAAAAAACAATCATAGAGAATTGAAATATGAAGCATGAAACATGTGAACACCTGGACACATAGGATATATTTTGGGACAGAGAACATTAATTATATTTGTTAGATTATGTACAGGTATATATAAACATTATGGATATTTGCCTAGAAGGCGTGTGGCATCCTTGCTGCCATCTTTGGACGTGTTCCAAATCATCTGGGAACGCTAATACAAGAAAACGCGATTAAACACTTTTGTGCCCTCCTGTGGACACTGCATGTAACTGCATGAGAACAAGGGCTACGATCCAGCGGTGTCCGTTGATTACAATGTTATTTTAAGACTCCCGAGTAATAATCTGAAGTAAGCACTTAAACATTAGTATTTTTCCTTGTGTTTAGTCAATGTGGAACAGCCCCGCCTACAAAATTTTTTTTTCAACATTGTCCACGAGTCGATGCTGCAATAGGTGGAGACTTGATGATAATCAAGGTAATCCCGTCGGCGGCGTCTGGACCCTTTCACGAGACTTTGTAAACATTCTGTAGCTCTATAGATAATCTATAATCTATAATTATCTGAGTGTTTAGCAACTCAAGAAACTTGAGTTTTGGATAAAATTGGATAAAAAGTATGATTTTGGTCCAATCGGAACAGAACACTTCCAGGCACGTTGTGAAAGGAAACGTAGGTTGGTTATTTTCCTGCATTCCTTATTTAATGATTATCTTATCATTATATTTTCCTGTAAGGCCAAAATAAGACAAAATAATTCAATCTTTTTTTTTCGGATTGTAAAGGTGCAAAATAAATACAACAGACTCATAATTCTTTTATTTATTTAAAAAGAAATTGTACAACTTACAGCATCGCGCAGAACTAAACGGATTCCCGAAGAGTAGTTTGTACAAATAAATGCAGGTGAGTGAAAATCACATGATCATCATCTTTCAAACTGCACTGCTCTTCAATCTGAACTCGACTTTCAGACTCGACTATTATAATGAGTCCTAGTCACGTGACTAAATACTTTAGGATCATTTTTGGAAATCTTCTTGAAAATCACGTTCTGAAATGATATCGCATTTTATTTTTAACTGCATTCATTTCTTGGGGCATTTCTCATGCTATATATATATATATTTTTTTTTAAACAAAGCATTGTAAATAGTTAGAACATCTTGGGTCTAGTCAAATTTATCTGAAATGTCTTCATGTGAGATCACAACAAACCAAATACAAGACTATTACGCTTATTTCTAGACAGTTTTAAGTATTTAATTTCTCGGTTTAAGCAATTCATTCTCAAAAGAAGCAAAATTACTTGCCAATAGATCAAGGTATAACAATGTTAACAAAGTTTTCTTTTTTTTTTTTTTAAGAATGTCTAGAAATAAGTATAATAATAACTTAATTGGTTTGTTTTAATTTTATTTTGATAAGATTATTTTGGCCAGTTTCAAATTATTTTTACTTGGCAAAATGTCGCTTTTTTCACAAAATAAAATTGGAAAATTTTGACAAACAGTTTCAAAACTGACTTAAATTGTCTAGACGAAGCCGTAAAGATGTTATGAAGAACCCAACAGTAAGTTTTTTTTTTTTTTTTTTTTGTAAAGGTTTTGAGTAGATTCAGTGATCCCTTATGGAACAATTTTCCCAGGGTTTCTAACTTTTTTTCCTGACTTATTGGACATTAAACTCTTAGGGGGAAAAAGTTTAAACTACTGTGCAACCCTATGAACACATTGGTTTGACCGTTAAAGATTTCACACACACAAAAAAAGCTTACAAGTGGTTTCCTATCAGAAAGAGTTCCAAGTACAAACTCCGGTAGAAAGTTACCGCTTAATGATTCAAAGAATCCTTGAAGAACTTGACACAACACATCTCGAGTACCATCCATATCTTCTGATCAAACTAAAGCTCTGTCCAGATACAATACTGTCAAAATGACAAACTTTATAGCGTTGCCCTTTTTCATATTCCACAAACAAAGAGCGCTGCCTGTGCGCTAACACGCGCCATACTCTGAATACTAATACTGAAGCAACCAAGAAATCAGCTCTTCTGAAGCAGTAAAGTTTAAAACACATTAGTATTCACAGACCAGCTTGAAAAAAAAAAAAGAGAAGAAAGAAAAAAACCCGCAGTGCTTATGAAAGATTGAAGAATCTCACCTCCTGCATACGTAACAGCCAGCATGATGGAGGAAACCCAGGCAATCTGGCTGTAGGACACGCTGAAGTACCGCTGGATCTCCTTGAAGTACATGGTCAGGGCTTTGGGTAAAGCGTAGGAGAAGCCGAGGGAGATGAAGGCGCCGAGCACCACCACCCAGCCCCAGCCTCCGTCCGGAGGGCTGGAGCGTGAAGCCGAGGCCATGAGCGATCGGATGGAAGCCAAGCAAGCGGAAATGTAGAGAAGGGAATGAGTGGAAGGTTTAGGATGAGGGCCAGGAGGTTCCTCTAGAGGTCGACCTTTGTACCTCGTGCTAAGTCAATCAATGCTCGACAGTGCTAATCAATACCGTGTGATATCCGGGCAATCACCGGTGATTAACGGCCGAAACAGACGTGTCATTATAATGCACAATATCCACTTGTTTGCACTGTTAGGGTCTTAAAAACTAAGACTTAAACTTTCGCTAAAACTAGAGCTAAGGTCTATTTAGGAAAAAATAAAATAAATAAAATGAATGCTTATGCAGCTGGATGAAAAATGCTATCAAGAAGAAGAAACGAACATCCCAGTTAGTTCTTTTCCCCAAGCGCTGCACTGCAACATGCACATTTCCAGGTGATCTCCAACAAAGACTCTTGTATTCCTGATATCGTCCGGCGTTAACCGGTTCCTCATTGTTGACAGCAATTCAGCAGTAATTTCTTGTTATAGTATAGTTGTGCTTTACCAGGTAGCCAAAAAGAAACATTGCAAAAGAAATAGCAATTCTGTTATTTAAGGACAAAATCCACTCCATATAATGAGTAGTTCCAGGGACAGTTTAAAAGAGACCATTTAAAAGACATCCGTTCAGTTTGAGACTTTTTCTAGAAATGCCTTTATTATATCCTTAATTCAAGCTGTTACGTCTCCTGCTACCTCAGCTATGAGTAATGTGTTAGGTTTAGTTGCTCTCGAATACCTACAGTGGGATTTGAACTCAGACCCTCGACGATGATGAGGCAAGAGCTTTTCCGACAAGACTGTGCGCGAGCAGAGCTGTTTTATTGAAGGTGAGCGCCAGGTAAGCAGGGAAGCGTGTGTCTCAGCGTGATCCGGGTTCGGTGACATGATGTCCCTGCAGGCAAACAGGACTGAGACAACCGGCTGGTGAGCAGAAGGTGTTAAGCTCATTTTTATTGTCCATATGCATTCAATTGTTATTACAAACTGTAACTTATTTGTCCTCATTTTAACAAATATCGTCTTCAGACAAACTATCTCCCTTTGCAGTTGTGTATATATATATATATATATATATATATATATATATATATATATACATACAGGGTGGGCCATTTATATGGATACACCTTAATAAAATGGGAATGGTTGGTGATATTAACGTCCTGTTTGTGGCACATTAGTATATGTGAGGGGGTAAACTTTTCAAGATGGGTGGTGACCATGGTGGCCATTTGGAAGTCGGCCATCTTGGATCCAACTTTTGTTGTTTTCAGTAGGAAGAGGGTCATGTGACACATCAAACTTATTGGGGATTTCACAAGAAAAACAATGGTGTGCTTGGTTTTAACGTACCTATATTCTTTCATGAGAATAAAATAAATATCTCAGAAAATCTGATCAGTTAAAAAACTGTTGTTTTTTTTTACTCAGAAATGTTGGACTACTAAAAATGTATGAACACTTACAGCACTCAGTACTTGTTTGCATCTCCGTTTGATCAGTCTGTGGCACTGCTGAGATGTTGTGGAAGCCCAGGTTGCTCTGATAGCGGCCTTCAGCTCTTCTGCGTTGTTGGGTCTGGTGTCTCGCATCTTCTTCTTCATAATACTCCAGAGATGCAACAGTTGTCTACGTATCTGGATGTCCTGGACACGTCTGTGTGTTGGCTCTTGAAGCACTGGCTCCAGCTACTGTTCACGTCTTGAGATTCTTGAATAGGCTTCATTTAACATCCACTCAAGGCTACTGTTGCTTGTGCCACATTTTATCCTTCCATTCAACTTTCCATTAATGTGCTTGGATACAGCCTACTGAACCAGACCTAGAGGCCATTTAAAGGCTCAGGAAACCGTTTTTAAGTGAATTGCCTGATTAGAGTTTGACACCACGAGTCTCCAATTTTGATCATTTTCACAATATTCTCATTCTCTTAGAATTTTGGAATTTCATTAGCTGTAAGCAACAATTATTTGAAAAGAAAATTTGAAAACTATTTAACAAAAATAAACACTTTAAATATATCAGTCTGTGTGTAATGAATCTATATAATACGAGTTTCACTTTTTTTAATTGAATTACTGACATAAATCAACTTTTCTGTGACTTTATTGAAACATTAAAGTTCGCTTATACCACTTCAGCGCTGTTATTTCAGCAGTGAACTAATACAGTATGAACTAATCCAGTTTTGATTTTCTAATTGATCTTATGATGCATGTTAAACTCCGGGCAGATATGTAACAGCTGCAAAAGTTGAAATAAATTCTGTGCAGCGGTCAATTTAAGACACGCCCACAGGTTGATCCATGCACAGTACGCAGGTTTAACTTCAGGCAAATGGACCGAAGGACTGGCAAAAAATATTTGGTCTATTTTATTTTATTGTATTTTTTTTCCCTCCTTGCCCCAAGTTTCACTTCTTGTTTGTTTGTTTGTTTGTTTTAATATCTGCTTTTGTCTGACCTGCTTTTGTTACATTACAAATCTGTTTTAGTAGTGCCGCAGAAAGTCGATTGTAATTACATTGCTAGGTGGTTTAAATGCAAAAGGTTGTGAATAACAGTTATTACATTGGTAATGTTGGTTATTACATGGTTATTACATTGTAACTACAATCTCAGCTTTTATTGCTTTCCAGAAATTCCAGTTATACTAACATTATTACTATGTAATAACCTTCCTTTTGTAGTAAAGGATAAAACTAGAATCATAATTGCATTTTTGCATGTTGATTATATAATTCCACTATTTGAGGTATTAGAATGCAGATTGCTTATACGTTTGTAATGACACTTTTATTTGTAATATTATTTATTAGACATCGATTCTTCTTTTAACTGCTGCCCTTTAATCATATTATAAACTCTCGTAGTGTTATAGGGTGAAAATAAACAATGAGCAATACGTTCTCTATAATAGACTTAACCAACAAGACAATTTTTTTTCCTTGTTTTATTTTCAAATTATGTGCAATGTGAATTTCACAGTAGAGATCAAAGCATATTTAAACAAACTCTCATACCATACACACAGGCAAACGAAGAGAAAAAAAAAGTATCTATCTCAAAAAAAAAACTACGCAGCTATGTATGTATGTATGCAAAGACAAGGAGGTTGATTGGCTTTCATAGTTGCAGCAGGAGACATGAGACAAGTGTTACTCAAAATCTTTGCAAGCTTTTTTTTTTTTTTACATTTGGACAAGTTGACTGGCGTTTAGGAAATGTAAAACTAGTACTGCTGTTACATTTAGTGTCTGTAATGCTTACAGCGAAATCACAGGGGACAAAAGGGGGTAAAAAAAAAAAAAAAGGAAAACAGGATAATGATGTGAAAAACCTTACCCAAGTGAAGATTTAAAATAGAAAATTAGCACAGCAACATGGAAGAGAGAAAAAAAAAAACAATTATTCAAGTTGAAAAAAAAAAAGATTAACATCCTGTTTACAAAAAAAAAAAAAAAAACCTGTGCAAGTACAGCAACGTATTTTACATGAATATCAAACCGTAGTCAATACAGTACTGGGTAATAATCAGTAATTACTCCTGAGAATGGTCCGGTTCTGGTTCTCATGCTACTGAACTTTGTTTTAAGTCTTGACGAAGGCAACTTATTGCACCAGAGTCACGGCTGAGCTCGTCCAGCTTCCGTCCCTCCATCGGAGCTCGGGGACTCCAGACAAGATAACGCCCCTCATGTGTCCGTGTTTTACGCCGCTGATCCGAGGTCCACATCTTACCGCCGTCGTCGTCCTCGCAGGACGCGGTCTGGAGTGGGAGCGTGCATTCGTTTTGAAAGTGAGAGCTTGAATGGCTTTGCCGAGTGTGTATAGAAATAGAGCTTGTGATTGAGATTGAGACCGAGAGCCAATGTAGTGCAACAGGAACCAAGAGAACGTACAAAATCAACACAACCAAAAACAAGCAGTGATGCTCAAACACATCGATCTACAACAGGACTTTTAACTCAGTGGTGTGTGTATTTCTTTTTGTGTGTGTGTGTGTGTGTGTATTTCTGTACAGGATTGTCAACAAAAAAGCAGCACCGTGAAACAATGATGTGATGGACAGATGGTTCACTCGCTGATGTTCTTCCCAGGAATTACATGTGGCACCAACTCAATTGACTGGCAAAAAAAAAAAAAAAAAAAAAAAAAGATAATCATAAACCCCATAAAAGGGTGAAACTATTTTGCACGAATGCCTAATGCATTTTTTGTCTTAGGAGGACATTAAAATGTTTTCTTTCAGGTTTTATTTCCCTACGTCTTTAATGTGTACCTCCCAACTGGAAAGGGGGGAAAAAAGGGAGAATTTATTTTTTGTTTTTCCTTTCAAACGAGTATTAATGCATGTGAAATGGAGTCCTGCTGGCGTCGACCTTGAAATGTCACATGCTTAGTAACACTCCACAGCTCTGGTATGAACATTAAATGCATAATCAAAATGATATTTGATAACTTAAAAAAAAAAAAAAAAAAAAAAACACAGACTTCTGAGCTTAGAAATCAGTGTTTAACCACAAGGTCAAATAAAGGAAATAAAAACAAAACAAAACAAAAAGGTGATCTATTTATCTCTGGGATTATTCCTCCCAGGTCGAAAGTGGGGATGATGGCGGTGTCTGCAGATCTGAGGCGAGTTGAGAACATTTAGCTTAGACTACGGCCATTCTGAACACTATACTGATCCACTCCAATATGGAGACCAAGTAAAACATCGTATCCTCGCAATAAAATGGCGCTGGTGATGCAAAAAAGCTGGATAGGAGCAAGTCTACAACCGTGTATCAGTGTGTCGCCGATCTGAATCCTGATTGCAGTGATCACCCCCCCGCCCCCGTTCTGTAACATCTCGTATAAAAAGAAAATTTTTTTTAAAAGGCGGCAGCTGATGAGTTGCATTAGAGCTATAGAGCATAGAAAGCACCAAACTGATTAGAACTACGGCTCTCCGGTAATGGAGGCCCTGAGAAATGGGGAAAAAAAAAACATAATAAAACAACAAGATGCTATGGAAAAGGATTAATGGGGATCTATGGAGCAGCTCAAGAGACGTGGGTTATGGGGAAGAAATTATATATATATATATATATATACTTCAGATGAAGGAAAAAAAATCCGATCCTCCAGCGGCAAAATACGAAAAGGTTGAGAGCATTTTAGCCGTTGTTGTGTTGAAGTAATGTTATCGCTGTCCACTGAAATAGAAACATTCCTGAAGTCAGGAGGAATACCACGGGAAACCATACTTCTCATGAAAAGAGACCAAAAGAGCCAAGATAAATGTTATTACAAGTTATAAGCACGGATGTTAGTCTACAAGATGCTCCATATGGTACTTCAACACAAAAATTGCTAAAACTGAAAAAAAATAAAACTGACATACCCTCTGTATTCTGGTGCTGGAAGACCGACCCGGAAGAACGAGTCACATGGCCAAGATTTTTTTTTGTTCCCCTCAAATTTTTATTTTTATTTTTTTTGCATTCCGTGTTGCAATTTTTGTTTTTCTTTTGCTTTGTTTTTTTTTTTGCCCCCACCCATCACTCACGTCCCTTTGAGGGCTCCTTAGGAAGCAGCTGAGATGGATGAACAAATTGAATTTAAATAAAAATATAATAAAAAGTAAATAAAACCCTAACAGAAAAGCAAAAACAGTCAGTAAAGCATCTGGGTTGACATGTTAAAAGGCTAACTACAACAACATAAGTCATTTTTTAAAAGACCAAATAAAATAATTATCCACTCACGCTCACAATTAGACTACGCTATATTAATGATTACAAAGTGACTAAATAATAATAATAAAAAAAGAGATTTTTCTCCATAGTTGGTTCAAAGGATCATTAAGAGGAAAACAAACAAACAAAAAATGTTATTATTCAGTATTCTAGCTACCTAACGATGGGCACCTCATCCCACCAGACCCGTATGAGTGTATTTATATATATTTATATAGCTATTTATATATATTTTTTTATTACTTTATTGTCGTTTTTGACACACGCGGTTTGTCCTTTGCAAAAAGGATATATCATCTATTCCTATGTTCCACTGCACACCAACAAAACCAATATTAATAATAATAATAAAAAAAAAAATAATAAACTCACCTAAGCCGCGGAGATAAAAAGACAAAATGGCTCAAGACACAAACAATGTGATAATTGCACTTAGAATTTGTTTGTTTTAACTGTAAAACAAGCAACAGCGAGGACACTTTGTTCTTGTCTCTTATAGATTAAAAATACTGCCGTCTTCACAAGAAGCGCTCCTCTGAGGTCATCGAATATCGCTCGATTTTAAGACTCCCCTTCTCTTGTGTCTGGAGATTCGAACAGCACCATAGGCGGGGAACAGAACTCCTGACTCCCCCTTTTCCTGAAACAAAAAACAAACAAACAAAAAAACTCACAAACAAACAAAATAAAAAAAACAAAAATCCCTGCTTCTCACTTTCTCCAGCGGATCAAAGCACTTTCTGGAGACACTGGGGGTACAGCTTGGCTACGACGCACTCGAAATGGCGGCCGAGATCCCAGAGTCGCTCCGGCGTCTCGTAGACTTTGCTCCAGCTGTCTTCCCCTTCGTCGTACTGGTAGAGAGAGTTCTTGCGGCTGGTGCGGAACACGTGCTCCTCCACCGTGACCTGGGTGGCGCGCACGAACAGGTGCAGATGTCCTCCTAACATCATGGCTTTGATGTAGGGGCTGGCAGCCTGCTCGAAGGGCAAGTCCTGTCGCTGGCTCCAACTGTTATGCTCGAGGTCGAACACCTCCACCGTGAAGGTGCGCTGGTGGTTGCGGCACACGCCGCCGATGTAGTAGATGCGGTGACCGTGCAGCGCCGCCAGTCCTTGGCTGCGGGGGATGTTCATGGGTGCTAGGTGGCTCCAGTAATCCTTACGGGGGTCAAAGCAGAAGAAGTATTCGCCTAAAGAGAGGTGGGGGAAACCATGGACTGGAGTGAGGAATCGATTTTGCATTTTACACCATCACAGAATCAGAAGGATGCCCGTACTGGCAGTCCTCAACTTACAAACATTCGATTTACGAATATCCGCAGATACGAACGAACTGCGGTTCTGTCGCGGAAGTGGCTTACGTGTATTGTACAAAAAATAAGCACTGCAGTACACCAGATACAAATATTGACAATTATATACAATATTTTCAGTGTGTAAGTGAATGTATAAAAAAAGTCTAAAGTCTGGTATATTGTATATATAAATAAATAAGCATCTTTACCGCTACACCAGGGACGGAAATCACCACAAACCACCTGATTACCAAATCATCACCATACCTAGGTAACGATTCAGAATGAATGTTCTGCGATTCTGTTTTCTTTCACCACCTTACACATAACCTGATTCAATATACATGATTCACAATTCTAAACAAATTTAGCAAATAATTCACTCCTAACAAAACACAGGCTGTTCTGCCTGACGATGTGTGAATACAGTCGACCCTGTGTAGTTGCAGTTCAGAATTTCAGTTTCACGGCTTCCGTCAGTCACGGATTTTGCCTTAGAACCTAACTAATAAATATCCTCTGCAAATTTCTTTTGGTCTTTTTACGTGCCAATATATAATTTAGTATAAGTTATTAATTCTGCAACATAAATATTAACGTAAACTCAGCTAAAGTTCCATATAAAATATAATACTGTATACATTTTTTAATACTGTAGCGAGAAAAACACAACCTGAGAAGAAAACAACGTGGCTTGTGATAATGAATTATTACCGTATTTACCCTACACTGATATCAAAGAAAACGCGCTCGCATGTATTACAGTACATATAGAGGGGTAACATCTGTATTTTGCATTCTAGCACTGCGGGAGACACAGCAGTACAGTACTATACAGTGTACGGCTTTGACTCTACATTCTTTTTATCTATTATTTTATAAAGGCTAATGCATTAATCTTTGAGTTTAAAACAAAATTAACGTTAGCATTTTGGGAGTACATTTATGGTTTAAACTATAGATGTAGGCTCCCCCCCCACAAATTACCCCTGTTTCAATATTTTTACCATTTGTAATGCAAAACAGAATATCTATAACAGGACGGACTGAAGTGTGGAGAGCAAGGAGACAAAAAAAAAAAAAAAAAGGTCAGCCATCGTGCTCTCAAATCCAGTGTGTAGGCCACTGAGGCAAGGATTAGCAAGAGAAACAAAATGGAGAGCATCGACTAACGTATTGGATGCGAGAGCTTCTGCTTAGGATATTCTCAAACTGTATAAATATTTCTATGGCTTAAACTGAGGAGAATTGTCATATAAATGTAGAATGATGCAAAAATACATGTAGAGATTTGTATATGTTCCATAAAGATTAGCAATAAATATTAAAAACTCAAGCAAAATCCAAATAAATATTTAATCGCTCACCCTGGAGAACGTAGATGCGATCCTTATACTCTACAGCGCTGTGGAACTCCATGGCGACGGGCATCGGACTAACGGCGATCCAGCGGTCATCTCTGGCATCGTAGCACTCGACCGATTTGAGAGCGTTGCGCCCGTCGCCCTCGTAGACGCGGCCTCCGAGAGCGTACACCTTCCCGCAGCAGTGCACCAGGCGGCATCCGATCCTCGCCCTCAGCATGGGCGCGCGCGCCAACCACCGGTTGCCGGCGTGCTCGTACAGCCAGACATCACTTTCCGCGCGATGATCGATGCACGTCTCGCTGCTCCCGGGGCGATAACCTCCGGCGATGATGATGTCGTTCTCGGGCGTGACGAGGATCCCGACCTCGCGCAGGTCATTGGGCGGTTTGCACAGCTTGTACACTTTGCCCGTGGCTGTGTCCAGACATGGTACTGTCTGCTTTTTGGCTGAGTGCTTGTGTGCGGCGTCAAAACAGATCAGCATCTCGGACGCCGTCATGCCTAGGCGTTGCGGGCAGCCGTTGGCGCCGTTAACTCGGCTCTTTTCCGTAGGCTCCACGGGCAGCGCCAGGGCGAAGTGGGCCGGGATGCGGCTCACGAAGGCCTCGTCTAACAGCGGCAGCCGGATACACTTGGCGAAGACGTCCGCGAGGAAGGGCTGCCGACGCACAGGGTCGTGTTCCAGCCAGCGCACGATGCCCTCGTACACGTGCTCCTCTTTTTCCACGTTCAGGTCGTCGCTATCCAGAATTCCCACCAGCTGCTCTTTGGTCAGCTGAAGGAACTCGGGCTCGTCCACGGCGCACAGAAACTTCCTGCGCACGTAGTCCTGGGCTCGTTCGCGGAGCTCCCGGTGTCCGTACGTGTCAGCGAACATGAACACGCCGATGCAGTTCTGTGGCTCCAGCCGGCTGATCATGAAGTGAGCGCACTGGTCTTGTAGCGCCGGGATCTGGAAGAGACTCGCTGCGGTAAACAGAGCTTGCACGTTGTGTTCGGACAAAGCAACGCGCGAGGTGTAGGCGTAGTCCAGCACCAGGCTCATGGATTCTGACTCCACGCCCACGATGCGTACCTCGCGCTGGCTGCTCTCCGTAAGGCCGCTGGTGAACATTGATCTGACATGATGGGACGAGGGGGACAGAAAACAACAAAATGAGTGCAGTTGTAGTAAGATATTCACGAGTGTTTGCGTTAATAATGACGGTTTTCAAAATTTTATAATATTACAGCTTCAAGTAGAAAATGTCTGCAAACTGCGATCTTGTGTATTTGTTATCATCAGATGCTGTAATCTAACAATATTCGGTTCTTGTAAAACAATTTACATCATCGACATTCGGTCATTTTGTTTGCCAATAATTTTGCACACATCAATCAAGTGATGCCATCCTGAGCCTTGTTAGTCTTGTAATACAGTCGAGCCCCGAAATTTCAGCAAATTTTTGGTGTGGTCAAAAAAAAAAACAAACAACCTATGAATACCAATTTTTATTATTTAAACCCTGAATATGCTGGCAAAACACTCATTTTATTTCAAACTTAGCTTAGTACATTTCCCTTAAAAAAATAAATAAATGAATGTAAATGTAAACCCTTATACCGTACTGCTGCATCTCCCACAGTGCTAGAATGTAAAATAAAGATGTTACTCCTATATGTACTGTAATAATTTTTTTCTTTGGTATCAGTACAGTAGGGTAAATACAGTAATAATTCACCATCACAAGCAGAGTTTTTATCTCTGCGGTTGCTTTGTGTTCTCTCTACAGTACAAAAAAAAATTAAACAGTATTATATATGGAATTTTTTTTTTTATTTACAGTAATATGCATGTTAAAAAAATTGTAAATTATATTGTTCTTAATAGTTTAGTGTTAAAAACGCATGAAATATAGCCAAACACACAAAAAAAACCTTTTAAAAAATGCGGGGGATATCTGCATTTACGTGAAATTGCGGGGGTTTCCATGAGCAATTATTAGTTAGTTTCTGAGGGAAAAAAAATCTCGGCATGACAGAGGCGACCGTAAATTAAAATTACAGGTTGTACTCCCTTGTTTTTTTTTCCTTGACACAATCCGATACACAACTTGCTGTTTGATACAATTAAAAGTTCAACAGCAATGTTCGACTGTAGAATACACAACTTCTTTTAAATGTTTTTCTGACACCTTTTTAATGGATTATGTAAAAGGGCAACCATGTATGCAGCAAAGTGCTAATAAAATAAAAAAATAAAAAATAAAAAAAACACATTACATCTTCTTATGGTTAATGAAATCTCCGATGTATTTTCCTGCAGCTTTGGACGTGTATTTGTATCCTGCGTTCGCTACTACCGAATAGTAGCATGTCTGTTTTTGAAGCATACTGAACGTGTCATCATATATTTAACATTGCAGATCTTTTCCGGAAGTGATCCCAGACCACCGCAAAGATAAATATCAAATACCGTATGCACTACCTGAAGTAAGGACTGATTGCGGCGAGGACATTTCTGTGGCAGGCGAAGGTCTCGCCGTTGTCCACCTCCACGACGATGTCGGTCAGCTGCGCTTCATCGTACAGGGCTTTAAGCTGCTGGAGAATGGTGCAGGCGTGCAGGGCGTCTACCCCGTTATAGCTTGTGCTTGAAGGAGTCCCATTTTGTACTTGTAACAGCTTCCCAATGTCTGCATCGAGAATAAGAAAGCGAGTGTGCACAAGTTTAAACCCGACTCAGAGAAATGAATCAATCACTTCTTCTTGCGTTTATCTCCGATCTGCAAAGTTAAACCATTTAAACACCAGAAGGCAAAACTGTTTAAACAAATTTATTTGGATAAATAAATAAAAAAAAAGTCACAGAGCAGCAACCACCAGGAAAGAAGAGCTACTCAAAGACACAGAAAGCTTTTCACGCTTTCAAATTGCATTCAAAATATTAAATGCATGATCGATTAACCAAAATTTATTTCGACAACTCAAGGCAGGAAAACAGACATAATTTATGACACAAGAAAAGAAGGAAATCTCGTTTGAAACAAAATGTGCAAAATAGGAAGAAGAAAAAAAACTCAAACAAACACACAATAATTTATGAGAGTAAGATTCTATTATTTGTCACATAGATTGTTTTGTTTTTTTTTGTTTTTTTTAACACCCCTGCATATCCCAGTCAGGAAGCTGGGGGTCAGCCAGGACACAATGCCCCCCCTCTCCAATTGAGCAGGACCTTGCTCAAGGGCTCAGAAGTTGGTACTTAGCAGTGCTGAGGCTTGAACCCCTGACCTTTCAATCAGTAACCCAGTGCCTTAAGCATTTAAGCCACCACTGCCCCCACCTCTGCTGTAAACATTTTCCTCTCCAAAAAAAAATGGGCATTTCTCAAGTGTCAGCTTGTTTAAAATAAATCGCTAGCTTTGTTCATACACTTTTGTTCCTTTAAATTGCTTGTTTTATCTAAAACAAAACAGCATGTATGAGGGGCTTTCAAGACTGAGGAGGACTTTTGACTGAACACAGTTATATTTTCCCCTCTATGTAATCCCTGCTACTCTAATGCCCTTATCGCAGCATTTCATTAGTACTTTATAAAAATAAAAAAAATTTTTAAGTATGATGCCATGATCAGACTGTCTAAAATGCTGGCCTCCCATGAATTCCCTTTCAGTTGCCCATACTTTTAAAGTACCAAAAAAAACAGCCTGGTTTGATCACCATAGGCGTTCTGTTTTTGCAGGACAATTCACCACCTGCTGCACCCCTTGCACATAACAGGAACTCAGCTAGAAGTTACAGCCACATCCCCCGTACAGTCCTGACCTCGCTCCCAGCCATTTCCATATGTTTGGGCCACTAAAGAAGCTCCTGGGAGGCCGACGTTCCAGAAATTAAACTTCCTACCTTGATGGTATTCAAGCACTAGTGAAACTTGTGAGATAAATGCATTAGTGTAGCAGGGGATTATACAGAGAAATTAACAAGTATTCATTTATATTCATAACGGTGTTCTGCAGTCCTACTTTGATTTGATCACTCCACGAATTCATTAAGTTCAGTTTAAGTACGAAGTACTAAAGGTACATCAGTTGTCCAAGCAAAAATTACAAAAAAAACAATACAGAACTCGGATGCTAATTATAGTGTTTGCCGGGTTTTTCTCGACCTGCAGCTTTTACCAACATCTCAGAGCGATTCAAAATCAGGACAGGAACTCATCCAGGATTGGTATTGTTCCCATTTATGGGTCCAAGCACGGGTCCAATCTTAGGACTGGGGATGAATAAATATCATTCCATTAACAATGGATAAGTGCTTATTATTCATTAATATTTACCTGTCAAACTAGTTTAAAAAAAAAATAAATAAATAAAAACACCAAACCTTTTTTAAGCCTATTATCAACATGCCACATCATTTCCAGGTTATTAAAAAGAACAATAATTTAATCATGCTGATGCTGAACACAAAGAATCTATGAATTAGTATAAAAGCCAAGACATACTTCATACATTCCCATCTGTGTCCTGTAGTGTTTTCTGGACCAATATACCAACAATAGAGACAATATTACAACATACAATGACAGTTTAAATGTCTTCAATCTGGACATGTGGTTATAATGACTCATTAAACAAAAAACAGAAACCCAGCATGCTAGCTAAACAACTCATTGTACATTAGCCAGACTGCCAGCAGGTGGTAGCTAGCCGAGATAGCAGCTAGCAACTTGTTTTTGCTGATTAACTAAGACTAAATTACTACTGAAACCTGAACTGTGACTAGGATGCGGCTAAAATAGTTTTTCTACCAGGACGTCACAATGACACGTCGTAAAACCCGTTAAAAAAAGAAAAGATAAACCTTTACAACCGCACGAGCGCATTTATTTCTCCACAAAGCCCACAGACAGTCAACAAACTCCTCGAATTTACTAAATATTATGCAAGAGAATCATCTAATCAACGATTATAACAATAATTACTAACGTCTTTGCTTGGCTTTTTTTTTTTTTTTTGACGAGGCCGGTTTCACAGCGCTAATCTGCCCAGGCTAGGTTTTTTTTTTTTTTTTTGCTAGCAGCCTAGCTTGGATTAGCCGGTTGCTAATCAGTCAGTACTTTCCCCCCTGGTTACCCAAACACTCGAAACAACATCCATTTATACCGGAACATGGCCGCTCCGGTGGAGCAAATTCGTGGCCTGTTAGATATAAATAATCATTTGTTTCATACAAACTTTAAACAGTCGAAGAGAGATTAATAAACCGTGTAACTCTAACCTCCACCGGCAGCCATTCTCGCCCAGTCCGTCTCACTGCGGCTGGGAAAAACGTCACCGGTCGATCTGAGCGCCCCGGAAACAAGCACCAGCCAATCAACGCCCAGGAACGTCTTTCGCTGCCCAATCATATTGCGCCGTGTTCACATTTTGTCATAGGGCATTAAAAGCGATATCATGAACAGCCGTGGGACTTCATTGCACTGTCCTAAATGATAAAGTGAAAATTAAATGTTTTAAAATTTTAATAGTTTATTAATAAAAAAAATGAAAAAAGGTTTAATAATAAAAAATATATATATATATATATATATATATATATATATATATATATATATATATATAAATAAACAACTATAATTTATTTATTTATTTATTTATTTATTATTATTACTATTGTGTATTTAAAATCATATTATTTTATTATTTTTAGTTAATTCGAGGAGTTTATGAGCAATCTGTGCGGCTTTGTGGAGAAATACATGTGCTTATGCCGTTGAAAAGTCTTGTTTTTTTGTTTGTTTTGTTTTGTTTTTTTACGATTTACGACATGCCATTCATCACGTCCTGGTAGAAAAACCTATTTTAGCCTCACCCTAGTCACAGTTCTGGTTTCATTAGTGTAGTAATTTATTCTTAGTTAATCAGCAAAAACAAGTTAGCCTGCTATCTCGGCTAGCTACCGCCTGCTGGCAGCCTGGCTAATCTACAATGAGTTGTTTAGCTAGCATACCGGTTCCTGCTTTTTCTTTGATTTGTTTTAGGAGTCATTATAACCACGAAGGTTATTTTGGCTGAAATGTTGATATATTGGTCCAGAAAACAATACAGGCCACTGATGGGATGTATGAAGTATGTCTTGGCCTTATACTAGTTAAGCCAAACTCCCCCCCAAAAAAAAGGCTTGGCTGTTTTTAAAACCAGTTAAACAGGTTAATGTTAGTGAATAATAAGCACATAATAGCTGTATTCATGGGTAATTAAACATTATTTTTCATTGTTAATTAAGTCTCCTGGGATAGGCTCCAGCCCCCTCCCTCCTCCCCCCCTCCCCCGCTACGCGGTATACAGGATAAAGTAGTAAAATTGCTGAGTGAGTTAGTGAGTAAGTATTTATTCAAAGGGGGAGGGGAGGAAGATAGGATTGGTGCACAGCTTCTTAGTGGTTAGCACTGTCACTTGACACCTCAATGGTTGCGGGGTGTGAATCTGGCCTCCTGTGTGTGTGCTTGGAGTTTGCATGTACTCCCCATGTTTTGTGGGTTTCCTCCTATGTACTTTGGTTTTCCCCCACAGCCCAAAGGCTTGGATTGTAGGCACAAAATGTAGGACTGCATGTGTGAGGAACCCCCAGCTTTTACCCTACGTTTCCGAGCTCCCCATCCCCTTCCCCCCCCCGCCCCCCCCCCCCATGTAACCCCCTGTGACCCTGCTCAGGATAAGAAATTGAAAGAATAAGCAACTTTAATTAGAATTGTACCACTTAGTATCTCATACCTGACACTTCAACCTGATTAATTAAAAGTGCAGTGTGGTTAGATGTTGGTCAATTTACTATAAAAAGTCTTAAGAAAATGCCGGCGCTGTATAAATGAATATAGCACTATTTACACACATTATGTGATTTTGAAGCCATTTTCAGAGCCCCTTTCTTGGGATAATTGTGCAATAGATGCGACCAGGTGGAAAGTGGACCATATTGGAAACAAAAACATATACGTTGTAAATCACCTGAAGTGCTACTTAAGAAGGCACACTTTGGCTAACTCAAAGTATAGCATTAATAATGATATTTCGAATCTTAGTACTAATCCAAATGCTAAATTGTAGTATAATTTTAGATATATAAATTTTACCACTGTCAGAAAAAAAAAAGTTTAGACCTTGTGCACTTTAATGAGGCTTAGTCAGTCACTCAATTATGATTATTATGATGATGATGATGATTATTATTATTATTATTATTATTATTATACTACACAACACTTGAAAAAGCCTTTTGGAATTTCATTATTAACATGGAAGTTAGCTACCTTTCCTCATTGTCTATCATGGCATACTAAAAAACCTAGTTCACAAACTGGACCCTGACTTAAATATCAGAATCATAAATAGTGTCTACTAGGAAGCTTTCAAAAGAAGTTTTTATTATTTCAATAATCAGTCATGTAAAATAATAATAATAATAATAATAATAATAATAATAATAATAATAGAACTGACAATAGGTTTTGAAACAGCCTCGATATAATGTAGTCACCCAGGTGAGTACATTAGTAAATACCCCTTGACTGTAAGATAGAATGTCCAAAACATCTGTTCAAAAGTCTTCCAGATGTTGCTCAAACTGTCAAAAGACATCCATTACAAAACATCTGCACACGCTTGCATAAATAATACTCAGTATTCTTGTTATGGTTTCATTTATTATAGCTAAGAAAGATGCTCAAGATTTAATACTATTGTTTCAGTGTATATGGAAAATGTTGAATATTCTGTATGTTCCACTGTTTATGCTGCATGTAAGCGGTTCCTCCTACTCCTGCACCGCGTTTGGCCTTTCTGCATATTTATAGATTTCTCTGTATGCTATATGCTGAGTATTCAACCCACACTGTTAATCTATATATTTTTTAAACAAACTGTTTTTGTGTGAATTTTTTCATTTATTTTATGTTTTTAAAAAGCCTGATTTCTGTAGCATCAATTTTCCACTCAGGATGAATAAAGTGTCACTTTATTTTATTTGTCTTTATAATAAATATAAAAAAGGAATTAATTAGTGAATCTAATGTAAATAGTCAGTCTCACTATTAGCCTTACATAAACTGGGTGTGTGTGTGTGTGTGGGGGGGGGGGGATTCTATTCTAGCATGGCTCTGACATTGTAAAATGACACACACACACACACACACACACACACACACACATGCACACACAAAAAAGGAGCCCAATAAAACAAAACCGCAATTCACACAATCCATTTCGCTTTCTTTTATCCGTTCAGGCTGTGAAATTGCACCGAGCTGCTCTGAAATGAAAGGAGTAAAGCTTCCACCGCGCTTCCCTTTCTCATATGTCTTGCCTATAAACCTGCTCTTTAGACATATAGAAAACCAATTTCCTGATACAGGTGCATGAGACATGGTCAGGATTGCATTTTGTGAGAACAGCGTTGAAAAAGGTGCCACAAAATGCCAACTTCAGTTTGGACAGTCATGTGATCTAGCGCTTGAAGAGATGACCATAACGAAGAAAAAAGAAAAAAAAAGAAACCGAAAGAAAGAAAAGAAAAAAGGAAAACCAATCCAAGGTAACTGGAGCAATGTGAATCCGCACAATTACTTACAGTAAAGAGGTTTGTGTGTAATTCGGTGTTACGGGCCGTAATCTGTCTGTGTCACTTGTTGCACTGGGGTAATTTTGGCATCAAAAATTGCTTCAGGTCTTGGAGTTTTTTGAGTTTTTAAGAATAGCACTGATCGGATTTGCAGCCTTTCTTGTTTCACATTTATTGTTTCAATTATCTGATATTAGGAAGTATGTTTAATTATTAAACCACACTGTGCGAGGTAAATTTGAACCCTTTTGTTAAGCAGGTAAGGAATAAAACGCTTAGTGGTGTGCTGTTTTAGGTGTTTTATTCCTTCTAAACAATCATATATTTATTAAACCGCAATACGTTATACAATTACACTGCCTGGCATTTGGAGTATACTGATATATACTGATATATACTGATATACTGTCTCTACTGCATTGGATGATCAGTCTTCTAATAACACACTCAATTCCAGAATTTGTGGCTCTTTTTCAAATAAAATGAACAAATATCAGTATTTAAAAAACAATTTAATAACTGATATTTTGAATGTCAAGATACTATTTAAGCAAGATGCAAGTTCTCAAAATTAGTGGCTCCCCTATAAGCAGTATTCAGTTGTGCTTCAACTGCATTCTTCGAAAATAAAGGCATAAAAATGTTCTTTCTGGCTAGAGTGCGTGATCAAGAATGCATCTTGCATACCTTTAGTATAAATCTTTTAATTTAGAACATGCATGCGGTGAATTTTTAAAGAAATATGAAACAAATCGATGAATAAAAACAGGCCTGTTCCTGTTTGCCGTGTTATTGTAGTCTCAACTAATGTAATTTATGGCGCCACAGTGGTTAGCACTTGCACCTCCAAGTCCTGGGTTCGATTCTCACATTGTGTCTGTGTCCATGGAGTTTGCATGTTCTCCCCATGCAAACCTTGGTGGGTTTCCTCCAGGTTCTCTCAGGTACCACAGTCATACAAAGGGAATAAATACACCATCGGCCTCCACGGTCCCTAGTTGGACTACAGAGGTTCCTGGATGGATGGATGGATGAGATGTCATTGAGATGAGAAAAACTGAAAAAAAAAAGCCTTTCTGCAATGTCTAAAAAAGTTTAAGAGACACATGTAGAGGATCTTGGACCGTTCACCTATAAAGGATTCAAACGAATGAATATTGCCAGGTTTGTTGTTTTGGACCAGAGGTTTTCAATCCGGAGCCTGAGATCTCACTGGTGGCCTTCGAAAAAAAACATTATTTTGCGTTCTGTCATAAGACGTTGCATCCGAATATTTGTACAAGGGGCACTTACTTCTGGAGCATGAGCACAGCGATGAATTCTCCAGCATTAACATGCAGAAGAGATGACTACAGCAGAATCGGGACGGAAGCAGGGGGTCTAATTGTCGTTTAACCGTGTACGTTTGAGGTAATAGGTTGTTATAGACCTGCGGGATCCTGCGTGTAGCATCTGCAGATGTTCAGATGAGGCATTCAGTCTCCCAGTCTCTCTCCACCCCCTGTGACGCGGCAGAATAGGCAGACGACAGGATGCAGCGGTAAATACCAACCTGTACTCCCTGCTTCATGTTAAAAAGTGTTCCGAACCCCCCCCCCCCACACACACACACAATACCCCCCCATCCCCCCCCCCCAACCACCCGTCTGACTCGCGAGGGCGAGAACTAGAACATCTGGCGTTTCTGCATTCATCAGTCATGTCACATAGCAAACAGCGAGTCTCAAACTCTCTCTGCGAGCTCCTTGACCGCCTGGTCCGCAGAGTCAAATTATCTCAATGATTATTTCTCGCTTTGTTTACATGAAGACACGAAAACTGACAACATGATGCAGCGATTCTTCACATGGACGTCACTGAGCGGTCCCGGGAAAAGAAGGGAAATCGTTTCTTATATTTCCATGTCCCAGAATTCAGCAAAATGTTTTCTATATCAATGTATAGTTTTGAACTTCACATTCTATCCATGTGAATGAGGTGGACATCAGCTCCTGTTCTGGACGTCTGAATTTCCGTAACTTGTTTTACTAGAAGACACCAGATTCCACTCACCAGTTAAGTACCAGGTTTATTAGGAGTCTTAAAGCAAAGAACCCACCGACCTCCAGGATAGAGATTAAT
Source organism: Clarias magur (assembly GCA_013621035.1). Taxonomy (NCBI): domain Eukaryota; kingdom Metazoa; phylum Chordata; class Actinopteri; order Siluriformes; family Clariidae; genus Clarias; species Clarias magur. The sequence continues at coordinate 703,402 of QNUK01000085.1, read as the reverse complement.
TAACACTGCTGTGAGTGTTAATTAAACCCTGGGGACTTTACTGTCTTTAGGCCAAGACAATAAAAACAAAGTAGTCGAATAAGAAAACACAAAGTGCTTCTAGGGTAACTTCCTGTCCGCTCACACTGTTCACAATTTTTTTTTTTTCCCGAGGCTTTGGAACAAACATAAAAATGTCTGGGGAAAAAAAAATCTAATAGCACAATTATTGGCGCCCCTTGTAAACATGAATAAAAATTGTTCAGGAAAAATCTAAGGAGGAAAAAGTCCAACATTTAATAAAAAAAAATAAATAAAAAAAATACATTGAAAAAAATAAGGAAATAATTCATTTAGACAAAAAGTCCTGCCGCAAATATTGACTCTGCTGGAAATTATAGTGAACATGCGGTAACTGAAGCATTTTTCCTATTTACAATGTATATTTTTGAGTTGATTCGAGTGTGAATGAACATTCACACTGGTATCCAAAACGTCCTCATTAAATGGGGTACAAATACGAGGCGACACAGAGACCAATTCCCTTAGTCATCCATCCTCATAGGAATGAAAAGAGAACGCAATAAGGAAGAAGTGTGCCAACTTTCATCAGTCAAGGAATGGTTATAAGCAAGTCGCTACTCACCTGAAAATGCCCGTTTCTACTGTTAGGGTAATCAGAGAAGTTTTAAAAGTGGATGTCAACTGGGAGTGTCACAAATTTACCTGGAAATGGATTCAAGTTTGTGTCGCCATGTCGAGTGAGGACGATGTTAAGAGTGGCAAAAAAATTCCCCGATGACTAATGTGGGTGATTTACAAGACCAGGTAAATCACTGGGGTTACCCAATCTCCAAAGCCAAATAAAATCAAACGCGACCTCTATACCGACAGATGATATGCTTGATATGTCAAAAAAAAAAACTTTTCTGTCAGGTAGCCACAAACATAAGTAACTGGGATTTGCAAAACACAACTACGGTATAGCTTTAACTGGAAAATGAGGTTTTAGTGGCAATAAACACTCGAGATGGGTTTGGCATAAAGAGAATGATGGCTATAGTGGAAAAATACCTTCATCCTAACTGTAAAGTAGATATGGAGGTGGAGGTTCTGTGATGTTGGGAGGCTGCTTTCCCTTCAAAGGCTCTGGACATCATGAATTCCATTGAAATACCAGGACATTTTAAACCACACAATAGCTGCCTTTGACAAAAGGAACTAAAACTGCCTTGGAGTTGGGTCTTCCAATCGGATAATGATCCCAGCGCAGAATCCCACTTGTGCCAGGGCATCTCAGTCCTCTGACCTAAAATGCTATTGATAACCTGTGGGGTGAACTATGCTATAATTCTGTGAAGCTGATTTGAGACAATGACCATTGTTAAAAGCTCTATATAAATAAAAAATGTATCAAATTTAATTTAATGGAACTAAAGAAAGGAGTGCACAAGAGTACCCCAGATGGTCTGGAGAGTGTGTTTCTGTTAAAACGGACAAGGGAATACACTATAGTATGTCAATTTAATTAATAAGAATTATACCATACACCATAAAGCTAGAACCACTTATCAATCCCGAAAGCAGACACGTCCGGTATGTCCCCTGATTGACTTTCATTGGAGAGTTCTCGAGTACGACCCAGCACACACTGGAGGGATTATATGGGAACTGGAGGAAGTTGCTGGTGACAGGGATGTCTAGGTATCTCCGCGTCTCCTGTTCTCACCGTGACCCTGAATTGGAAAAAGCATGGTAGATAGATCCATGGATTGATATATAGATGGACCATGAAGCAATTTTATGGAGACTCTTAAAACTGCAACCAATAATCTATAAGACACATTGGCAAATAATCAACTGCAACTAAATGCATTGACAGCATCTCCGCTTTATCATACTGTATTGTTGATTACTTTCCTGCATCTCTTCATGTACCAACTTCAGTACAGTTTCATTCCATACAGTCAGCCCTTTTAAGTTGTAAGACTCACTCAATCTTCTTTGCAACACATGATTTCCTTTGGGTGATCAATGAAGCGCAGTCTTATCTAATTTAATGTAATCTAATCACATAAACCACTTACAGAACCCATAAGTTTGAGATGAATTAACACTCTCACAGCGTCTATTCAGGTGCAGGATGGTTGCATGTGATTTTACTGAACGTTTAAATGCGACTTCATGCTGAGCTTTAAAGGACATCTTAAAGCTTTGCCTTTAATCTCTTGCTCTTTTAAAAACTTCAGGGATGCATCATTAAGTACGGTGACCGTTTCTGCATTTACCCTTCAGGTTTAAAAAAAAAAAACGCGAACAAATAAAGGGAGCGATGGCTCCTGCTGAGAGGGCGACTCATTTGTTCCACATGTCCAGGCTGATGGATTCAGTTTTTACAAACGCCTGCTTTATTTAGCTTCTCTTTAATTGGTAAAAAAAAAGGAACATGCGACCATAGGCCCACTTTTTCTTCTTTCTCTGAGTCTCGTAGCCCATGGCTCTGGTGCATGGTTGAATGGCTTGGTGGTGGGAGGGAGAGTGGTGTGAGACCCCCCCATGCCTTGAGCACCAGTATTCTAATAGCACGACTCGGATTAGAAAGAGTCGAATCCCCCATGCAGAGAGCGGAGCATCCATGTGTGAAAGCTCGGGCAGGAGATCCATCAGCAAATCCGATTGCACCGCAAGAATTCTGGGCTCCCGGTAGAGCAAGGATTTTATTTCTTTTCTTCTACTTTTCACTTGTCCCTGCAAAGACTATTCCATAAAATGTACCACACCGATGCAATCAAACACAAGATGGTTCAAAAACTTTTTCTTCCGGCCATGTCGTGATGGCACATCGTTTAGGTTTGAGTTATTTTGGGGCAAAAAAAAAAAAAAAAAAGCCATGTGATGTCTTGGAGAAGAACGTTCATGTTGTTTGTTTGGATGCTATTCTTTGGGATCAATACAAAACATCCCTCCATACATCCTTCCATCCATGCATCCATCAATCAATTCATCTTTTCCTCCATCCTTTCATGCAGCCATCAATCCATACATTTGTCCATCCATCCAAAAATTTATCCATCTGTCATCCTTTCATCCATCTATAAATCAATCCATCCAAGCATCCATCCATCACAGTCTCTTTCATGCACCCATCATGTTCATCCAAGCATCCATCAATCCATCCATTTATCCACCAATCTATCTATACTTACCTGCATCCTTCCATGCATCCATTCCTGCATCCATCCCTCAATTAATCCATACATTCATCCGGCAATACATCCATGTATCTATCCACTAATCTGTCCACCCATCCATTCCACCATCCAGCTATACATCCATCCCTCCATGTATCCACCCAGGCATCCATTAATCCATTCATCTATCCATCTATCCATCGTAATTATCAGGACATAATTATCGCAAAGCAGCTTTACACAATCAAAAGAATTACGTTTGTATGAAATGTGAATGTGTGTGAATCAAACTGATAAGATTGTCCCTGATGAGCAAGCCGAGGGCGACGGTGGCAAGGAAAAAACTACACTGTCTATATATCTTTGTATGATCCTGTTATAAGAATCGGTAGGAATAATTCATTTGCCAAACTACTACCCATTTAAAGGCAATGATTAAGAGTAGTTATTAGGTGCTAATAAAGAGAAACAGTGAAGAGAAAATGCAATGTACACAATAGTAGAGTCTGGTCTTAGGAGGTTAATTCAATTCAATTCAATTCAATTTTATTTGTATAGCGCTTTTAACAATTGTCGTTGTCGCAAAGCAGCTTTACACAATCAAAAGAATTATTTAGGCTTGTATGAAATGTGAATATGTCTGATCAAATGATAAGATTGTCCCTGATGAGCGGGCCGAGGACGATGGCGCCAGTGGCAAGGAAAAACTCCCTGAGATGGCAGTAGGCAGAAACCTTGAGAGGAACCAGACTCAACAGGGAACCCATCCTCATTTGGTTGAAAACAGATAGCACGGATTGATCTGCATCATACTGTGTGCGATTGGAAGTTCAGGATAATAGGAGATGTGTTTAAGTTAATATGGATTCCAGTTCGTTATTGGAGGCTCAGGTAGACTATAGAAAACTCCAGTCCTGAACTATAGAGCAACTGCAGTCGTGACTCAAGGGCTGTTAGCATCATCCGAGGCCAGGACCATTTTTGTGGAAAAGTGGAACCATCCCCAGTCCCCACACGCATCCCAGGCAGACCACATGGGGCTTCCATGCGATGAGATCTCCAGCCAGAAGCGGGACATCAGGACGAGTCAGACAGGTCCAGGAGGGAGGGGGTCTGGATCACTGGCAGCTCAGTAGCGAGATGTATAGCTTGATAGAGAGACAGGGAGAGGGAGAGAGAGAGTGGAGAGAAGAGAAGAGAGAGAGTATGTATAAAGTGAATGTATATTTAGTGCAGAGTTCAAGCAGGGACTCCGGCAGGACTAACTATGACAGCAAGGGAGGACTAAAAGGGAGAGCCAGAAGGAAACATGAGGGCTCCCTGAGACATAAAACAACCAATCACCTCACCGTCAACAAACCTGCGTGATTAATGAGAGTGGGAAGGACAGCATCTTCTACAACATACCAGTTCACCAGAATACTCTACGTCCATGAGTCCCCCAGATCTGCTCCTTTACCTAAGGTTAATCTATTTACAAAAATGCTTGGCTAAATAAATAGGTTTTTAGCCTAGACTTAAACACTGAGACTGTGTCTGAGTCCCGAACATTAATTGGAAGACTATTCCATAACTTTGGGGCTTTGTAAGAAAAAGCTCTGCCCCCTGCTGTAGTTTTAATAATACGTGGTACTGACCGGCAGCCTGCATTCTTTGATCGAAGTAGGCGCGGCGGATCGTAAGACACTAGCAGTTCACTCAGATACTGTGGCGCGAGACCATTTAATGCTTTAAATATCAAAAGTAGTATCTTAAAATCGATGCGAAATTTCACAGGGAGCCAATGCTGTGTGGATAAGATAGGGGTGATGTGCTCGTATCTTCTGTTTCTAGTGAGGACTCTCGCTGCTGCATTCTGCACCAACTGAAGCTTGTTTATACACCTAGTTGAACAACCAGACAACCTAGAGGTGATAAAAGCATGAACTAGTTTTTCTGCATCGTTTAGTGACGATATATTCCTTATCTTGGCAATATTTCTGAAGTGAAAGAATGCTATCCTGGTAATATTATCTACATGAGCTTCAAATGAAAGACTGGAATCTATAATCACACTGAGGTCTTTCACTGTTGCACTTGATGGACATTTAAAGTTACAGTGTGATCGAAAAGCTTGCTTTTAGCTCCTTGTGGTCTTATGACTAGAACTTCTGTCTTATCAGGATTAAGGAAGAAGGAAGTTAAGCAGAAGGAAGTTAATTATGTCCTGCACACATTTGCTCAATTTTAGCAAACTGGTTTTCCTCACCTGGTTTTGCTGAGACGTATAACTGTGTGTCATCAGCATAATAATTAAAACCAATTCCCTGCTTACGAATTATGTTCCCCAGAGAAATGTAAAGAGAAAAAAACAGTGGGCCTAAAACTGAACCCTGTGGAACACCAAACTCCACTTGATAACATGAAGGAATGGTCACCATCTAAATCTACAAACTGATAACGATCAGTCAAACAGAATCTGAGCCAGGAGAAGGCCGATCCCTTAATTTCTACTTACTTTTTCTAATCTGTGAAGAATACTATGATCAATGATGTCAAAAGCTGCACTGAGGTCCAGTAACACAAGTATAGTGACGCAACCCTGATCAGAGGCCCATAGGAGGTCATTTACTACTTTAACGAGTGCTGTCTCTGTGCTGTGATGAGGACTAAATCCTGACTGATACAGTTCATTTGTGCTATTTCTATGTAGATATGAGCATAGCAGCTGCGCTACTACCTTTTCCAGAATCTTAAGAGATAAAGGGGAGGTTTGATATCGGCCTGTAACTTGACAGCTGACAAGGGTCAAGGTCAGGTTTCTTAAGTTGAAGGATTTTGGGACATACCCAATGTTAATTATTTTCAACAGGGGTTCTGTTATTGCTGGTACTATCTGTTTGAGAAAATGTGTCGCTATAGGATCTAATACACAGGTTGACAATTTTGAAGAAGAGATGAGTGAAATTAGTTCATTCTCTTCAAGGGGAGTAAAGTATTCTAGATTCTGATGTGATTAGTTTATCTGGGTGGTTAGTTTATCATCTGTATCACTGTAATTGTCTGGTTTCAAAGCCTGAAACCAGACAGTGGCAGACCAGGGGCAGTGGTGGATCAGCGGGCTAAGGCACTGAGTTACTGATCGGAAGATCAGTGGTTCGATTCCCAGCTCAGCCAGGTTGCCATTGTTGGGCCCTTGAGCAAGGCCCTTAACCCTAACTGCTCCAGGGGCGCTGTACCATGGCTGACCCTGCGCTCTGACCCCAGTTACACTGGGATATGCGAAGAAGGAATTTCACTGTGCTGTAATGTATATGTGACAAAATAAAGGCTTTACTTTTACTTTACTTTGAATTTTTTGCCTAATAATTTGTTTGTTATTGAAAAAGTTCATGAAGTCCTCACTACTGTACGCTGTTGTTGTGGAGATTTTTGCAGTGGTCTTGTTTCTAGCTAATTTAGCTATGGTATTAAATAAAAATCTAGGATTATTTTTGTTATTTTCTATAAGAGTGGAGAAATACAACGATCTAGCAGCACTAAGAGCTTTTTTTTTTTTTTTATAATTCAGGATGCTCTCCTTCCATGCTATTTGAAAAACGAACAATTTAGTTTGACGCCATTTGTGTTCTAATTTCCGACCGGTCTTATTTCTTATTGCTAATCATTTTCCTTTTAACTGGAGCAACATTATCTACGGTGTCGACTCTAAATACTCAGTCGCTTGAATGAGTTCTGAGGGTGGAGTCAGATGGCGATCCAATCAAACTCTGGGAGATTATTGATAAAGCTCAGTGTGGTATTTGATGTGAATGTACATTTAATGTGGTAGAGCGGTTTAACCATGACAGACTTTAATTGAGACAAGACAGTGCTATCTGAGATAGCTGCAGATAGCTGTGGAATTGTGGTTATGTTTTATTTTTTACTTAATCCAAAAGATAATATTAAATCTAAAGTGTGACCTGCTTTATGAGTGGGTCCTATTACACACTGATTTACGTCTACTGAGTGCAGTATGGACATGAATGCTGTTCTCAGAGGGTCTTCTGGATTCTCAAAATGAATATTAAAAGACTCCAGCAGTTAACGCCTTGTCTACAGAAACGACCAGGTTTGAGAGAAAATCTGCAAATTCACAGAGAAACGGCCCTGGGGGTCTGGTCATGGTAATTAGCGGGATCGACTGAGCTGACTTCACATTTGTAGCTACACTTATTATGTTACTTTAGAGAACTTCAAATGCATTAAATTTGTGTCCTTGTTTTTGTACGATAGTCAGATTATCGTTGTAAATAACTGCGACGCCTCCTCGTCTACCAGTTAGCCGAGTCTGGTGTTCGTAGCTGTAGGAAGCTGTGTACTAGTTTCATTAAGAGCTACATACTTGTCCTGTTTAATCCAGGTTTGTGGTAAACATAGTATATCAAACTCCTGATCTGTGATAGTTTCATTAACAATAATTGCTTTAGATGCGGGAGATCTAATATTTAACAGTCCTAGCTTCAGATCAGAGGTGCCGGCTATGAATTCAGTGTGTTTAGAATTTTCGGTCTCTATATTCATTACAAAATGACTAAAAAAGACTTTTTGCGTCTTTCTAAATTTTTGTTGCTTCATGGAACAGACACAGTCTCAATATATATAGTGAACCCTTAAATGAAGGTTGAAGAAAAAGATATTTACAGCAAAGGCATAAAAGGTCATTTTGGGTTCCTCGAGAGCTGGGCATCATCAAAAGAATATTTTCCTACATATTAAAAAAAAAAAAAAAAAAAATTGTTCAGTCGGACAAAATTGAAAAACTAAAAAAACCCTTAAGAGATTTAAACGTAGCATCTTTTTTAAAAGTAGCGTGTACATCTTTATAGCGCCTATAATATAATTCTACAGTCATCGACGGTTTCTCTGTAGAAATGGGTATTACAGTATGATTGATTCTCCTGCTGCGTGTCCAGTGGGCAGGTCCTGTTTCAGGTCAGACTGTTCCGGGTCGGGATCGCACTCTGGACAGAGATGTGTGGTCACTTCAGCAAAGCCGTGACCTCCTCTTTGTCCTTGAAACATGAGAAAAAGGTCACAGTGAAAAAGGATAGATTTGACTTATTTGTAATTGGATATGGGGAGCAGAGGACTTCGTTTTGCTTTTTTTTTTTTTCTTTCTTTCTTTTGTAGGTGTCCTACCTCGATTTTGTTTATTGTACAGATTCTGTTATTGAGCATGAGACCAGTTCAGGACCGAATCCAGCGTAGAAGGGGAAGATAAATTAATGAGGGATCTGAAGGAAATAAAATGAATGACATTTAAGCTTATGTAAATACTTTTTGTGTTTTTATTCGTCTCAGTCTGTATGAACTGTTGTGTAAATAAATCTGAAATGAACATTTTATTTAAAATAACCTCGCTCCGAGCGCTTCTGGGATAAAACAATGAGCGAGCCTATCCGGGATAAAGCACTTAGTGAAGACAGATGAATCAAATTTGAATAAATAATTCTAAGGAATACGTGAAAATAATTGTAATTAATTTTGGATTATAATATGATGAAACTGTTGTGACTTTTTCTGTTTAGGTAAATGTTCTTGTACTTACATGAAAAATTACGAGAATAATTAAGGGAAAAATTAAAACTGCAGAAAATGTCAGCAGCCTTATGAATTTCTTTTTAGCTTTTTTTTTTTTTACTTGTATTTTAAACCTTATATTTATATTTAAAACTTATATTTACACATATTACAATTAAAATCAGTTCTTAATACAGGTTTGTCAATTTCCACCAAAATCCACCAAAACATTGAAAAAACATGTTTTGACTTACACACATGTAAATATTATATCAGTTCTTGAGTTAGAACTTGATGCTACATACAGTACTGTACGTAGCCGTTCATCATTCCTTTGTCTTTACTAAACCAGTACTCAGCTGTTTTTCAGAGGTAGGAGGAATCCTATAAAGACACGAGGATAAGATTGAGAGAAGCTCTCAGACAAACCCAAGCTCAGGATAAAACTTCATGTATCTTACCACTAATGGAAGCTTAACAGCTACCAGATTAGTATGGTGTAAACGCATGGACGTCTTTCCATATGTGAATTGGAATTCCATATGTGAATTTAGTGTCTATGATACGGTGGCTGAGAAGCCAAAAAATCTGAAATAAAAAAACTAAAACCTGAAGCAAAATAACAAAACTGAAAACAAAATAACAAATCCAAAAACAAAACAACAAAACAAAAACAAAATAATAAAACTAAAACAAAATAGCAAAACAAAAACAAAATAACAAATCCAACAACAAAACAACAACAAAATGACAAAACAAAAACAAAATAACAAATCCAAAAACAAAATAACAAAACAAAAACAAAATAACAAATCCAAACACAAAATAACAAAACAAAAACAAAATAACAAATCCAAACACAAAATAACAAAACAAAAACAAAATAACAAATCCAAACACAAGCTAACAAATCTAAAAACAAAATAACAAAACAAAAACAAAATAACAAATCCAAACACAAAATAACAAAACAAAAACAAAATAACAAATCCAAACACAAAATGCCAAAAGAAAAACAAAATAACAAATCCAAACACAAGCTAACAAATCTAAAAACAAAATAACAAAACAAAAACAAAATAACAAATCCAAAAACAAAACAACAAAACAAAAACAAAATAATAAAACTAAAACAAAATACCAAAACAAAAACAAAATAACAAATCCAAAAACAAAACAACAAAACAACAACAAAATAACAAAACAAAAACAAAATAACAAATCCAAACACAAAATAACAAAACAAAAACAAAATAACAAATCCAAACACAAAATGCCAAAAGAAAAACAAAATAACAAATCCAAACACAAGCTAACAAATCTAAAAACAAAATAACAAAACAAAAACAAATAATAAATCAGAAAATACCAAAACAATTCAGACAAACCGGAAAACGTAGGTATAGTTTGTGAATGAAATTGTTACCGCTGATCTGTCATTCAAGATATACAGGAAGAATTTTATTTATTTATTTATTTATTTATTTATTTATTTATTTGTTAGTTTGTTCATTTGTTATTTTGTTTTATTTTGTTTTGCACTTCTCAGCCACTATGATATGATCATTGGCTGTCAAAATTACCTCGGATTCACAGTGGATTTTTTACACCTTGACGGCACGGTGTCACCTTGCAGCTCCAGGGTTGGGGTTTGATTTCCACTTCAGGTCTGTGTCCATGCAGGTTTCATGCTTGGTGGGCATGCTTCCTCTAGGTCCTCTGGTTTTCTCCCACAGTCCAAAGACATGCAGATTGGGCTAATTGAAATTCCCAAATTGCTCACAGTGTGTAAACGACAATCGGCACTGAGCTGACAACCCGACTCCTTAAGTAACTGCCATAGAAACCAGTGATATATCTCCGATGTGGGGAATATCTGTCGGCCGATGTGCACGTGGACGGACCCGAAGAAAGACCCTGTCCAGCACCTGGGCTCAGGTGATCGGCTTAATAATGACGTAAATCTAAAGTTAATTCAAATCACTCAATCATGGCACCCATACTATCAGATTATTCCATTGATTGATTGATTGACTGATTGATTGATTGAGGACAGTACCGTTCAGCTTACAAGTTGTTCGCTTGACCAAGTCTGATCTGAAGTCAGCAAATACATCAGCAATTATTCAGCTCTGGCGCACGAAAAAATCTTCCTGCGACGTGTGCGAGATGCTGAAAACACGGACGGCTCGAGTGTTCATCCTACGGCGTTACGTGCTGAAGCGAAGCCACCCAATGTGGCGTAACATGTCGAGACGCAGTCATTTAGTTAAAGGTCAGTCGCTCTGACAACATGACAACAGTGCGCGGGAGGGCGGCTCGTTTGCATTTCAGCCCCAGTGGGTGTGCGCTCTCGCCTCTGTGCGCTTAACTAAAAAGACGCTTTGACTTTTTGTTTTTTGTTTTTAAGTCCAGAATGCTAAAGCAGAAAACAGCTTGAGTCAGAAGAGGTATTGTATGCTCAGATAAAGGCGTTGTGCTTTTCTGTTTTCATCCCTACAGCCATACATCATTGTTAAATAAGCCTATCAGTGTGTGTATGGAGGATGTGTTTGGGTGAAAGAGAGCGGATCTGTAGAAGCCGGAGCGTTGCTGCTGTCTGCTCCAGCACCATGGCAGGAATACTAATGACCCAGGCTTTGTGTGGCGGTGTCTCTGACCTGGAGCGCAATGAAAGAGCGTGTGTCTGAGAGACAGCTTTTAGGCGGCGCATTACAAGAGCTGTACGAGTTTTTTTCCTCTTCTTCTTCTTCTTCTTTTTTTCCACCCTCCAAATATCTCAGAAGAAGAGGCCGACCGGATAGAAGCGGTGCGTCGTGAAGAATCGGGTCAGACCGCAGAGAAAACCCGATTGAACTCTGTCGCTCTTTCCCTCCAGCTTCTCCAGCGCAGGATGAGATTTTAGAGCCAGACACACCCAGACACACCAAGCAGAAATACAAAGGACGCGTCTGTGGGGGGTTTCGAGTCATTCATCAGTCACCGGGTTTCAGTTCACACCTCGGGGCGCTGGTGTCCTGTGAAGTTTCCTGAGTGGGAACAACGCGTGGAGAATTTCACAACGTTGGCCAAAACCTTAGCAAACAGAGAACTGTATAATTACAGAATATATATTATGTATGAACATATATACATATAAGCCCTGATAGATTTCGAAAAATATTTTTCAGAGTATAATTATTTGTGCATGTATCTGAAACTCTATGCATTAATTTCTTGCATATTAATTTATGAGGCTTTTGCAAAAAATAAATAAATAAATAAAAATACAGTCTTAGAGAGAATCAGCCTGATCACCAGGAGCACGTGCACAGATCGGCATCTCATCACATATTCAGAGCAAAGATATCAGGAGCAAATGAATCGTTTAAAATAATGGATCATTACATGGCTAATTATGAATGAATTAAGATAAAGAAATTTGATGATGTAAATAATATATGCTGAATATATAATATAAAGAATATATTGAAAAAAACATATATTGGATAATATGTATATATATATACACATACAAGTTCCACAAGTTCTATAGCCATTAAATATTGCCCAGTTCATTTTCACTCCTGTATATATATATATATATATTATGGCTATAGAACTGGTTTATGTATACACACACACACACATACACACTGGCACACACACACACACACACACACATGTTAGCATCACACGCACACACACACACACACACACACACACACACACACACACACATTCACACACACACACACACACACACACACACACACACATATATTCACACACACACATACACACACTCACACACACACACACACACACACACACACACACACACACACATATACACACTCACAAACACACACACACACACTCACACACACATTCACACACTCACAAACACACACACACACACATTCACACACACACACACGCACACATTCACACACACATACACACACACACTCACACACACACATTCACACACACATTCACACACTCACAAACACACACTCACAAACACACACACATTCACACACACACGCACACACAATCACAAACACACACACACACAATCACAAACACACACATACACACACACACACACACACACAACACAAACACACACATATATTCACACACACACACACACACACACACACACACACACACACACACACACACACACACACACACACACACACACACACACACACACACACACACACAGTGCACCACCCCATTGTGCTCTCCCTGTGTGTGTGTGCTTACACCAGCATTCTCCAGGACGTTGGCTGGGACGACACCGACCTCATGAATGGCCTCCAAGAAGTCCATGTGATTTTTCCCCCTGTGTGCCTCACACACTGGAAGACTGGAGACATGGGTTCAGGAGGTTCTCAGCAATACCCCAAATGACTTGTTCAGAAGGAAGGATACGTTCCATTCCTGGCCGTTTGAGGAAACTGGTTGACGCCTAGGTTGAAATGTAAAGATTGGTTTACACTTCCCCATGTAATAAAGCACATGTTCAAGCACATTTGTTTCAATAAATTAGTGTTAGACAAATAACACATTTACTTCTGGAGTTAAATGTGTTTCTTTATTACTTTATTAGATACTAATATAAAGGGTTTATATACAGTATATATACAGTTAGATTAAGCATATATTATTTACATAATCAAACACTTTGTTAATTG